>JAESUZ010000907.1:0-123785 GCA_017311185.1 Proteles cristata cristata
GTCAGATATTTAGTTCTTAGCTTTAAAGCTGTAGATCGCCATCTTGTTGGGTTGGCAATAGTTGAGTAGACTTTTAAGGACTAACGCCTACCTGCCAAATATCTAAGAGATTGGTAGCTAAACCAGATAATAGTGTATTCATGTACAATGACACTAGTTTACAATACATTCAACACATAACTGTCACCACAGAACACTCTTAATGGACGTGTCCTGCCATTGGCTTCTCATTGCATTTAGAACAAAAACCAAAATCCTTGCCTTGGCCTCAAGGGCCTTACATGGGCTAACCCCTGTTAAACTTTCCAGACTTTTCTTGTGCTCTCTCCCTTGCTCACTACACTCTAGCTATACTCCTCTTTTTCCAGTTCCTTGAAGGACCCAAGCCTTTTTTCCCCTCAGGGCCAAACCTGTATACTATTCCCTCTAGCTAGAATACTCTTATCCTCCATTTTCCACTTAATTATATGAGGATCAGAAATTAAATACCTTAATTTCTTTTACTGATTTTAGTTAAAGAAATGTAATTTTTACAATTATATTTAATGAAAAGCCTTGAGGGGAGATAATCTTATTAGCATAAGTACTTTGAGAATTAATTCAAAGTGTCATGATGATTGTGCAAGTCTCAGGAAGATAACAAAGAGAAGTCAGAGGACATTTACATTCCAGTGACCACGTCAAGAGGCACGGTTGGAAAATAGCCAGTAGGGTCGTAAATTATTAAAAATAAAAATATGTGCTCTGTCCCTTGTTAATGGGATAAGATCTTTAATGAGATGTTCCATGACAAGGCTTGCAAATACAAAATGTCTAGTGCAACCACTTCTGCCCATAAAACTGTTATAGGAACTTGTAGCTCACTAAAAGTGATAACATATTTTTGTAATAAGAAATGGAATGCACTCACTTAAGCAATAAATGAACTTACCAGCCTTAATGCTCAACCTGCAGCTCTAGAACTGACATCATCTCGGATAAATCTGATTCAAATCCAATGAAAAGCCTGTGCCCCTCCCCCGCAGCCAGTTACTCTCATCAGTCAGGGCTCAGTTTTAACATCACGTTCTCTGAGAGGCCGTCTCTGGGCACTCTGTTTAATTTTAGAAAGTCACTTGGTAAAACTACAGAGGCCCAAGCTCTCCCTATTTAATTAAGTTGGGGCCTCTGTATTCTTACTAGCTCTCCAGGTCATTCTGATTCTCACCAGAGCTTGAGAACTACTGATCCAAATATGTATCTGTCCTTTCATCCTTTTATTCTCTGTTAAAGTGGCCCATTTGTTTCCTTTAGCTCTTATCACAATTTCTACTTACATGTGGTTGTCTGTGTCCCCTGCTAGACTATAAGCACTATGTGGGCAGGCACCATGTCCTTCTTGTCAATTACTGTAACCCCATTGCCCAACACAGTGCCTGGCAGAAACCTGGGGCTCAAAACAATAGATGGCTTGGTATGCACAAGATGAAGAAGAAGAGATTTCAATGTGGATTTTACCCATAGTTAGAACAGCCAAGACTTGCTTCACAGAAGTGAGTCATGAACTTATTATTTTCCACCAGAATCTTTTTAGGGATGCTAATTACAGATAAAATCAGACTACAGTCAGCTGTTCTGATTTAATCAGGGACAGTGTTCCAGAGTTCTTCCCATTTGGCCTCCCTTGGATCCCCAAAGGCAGTATAGGGCCTTGCTTCACAATGGGTGGTATCTGGACCAGCACTATCAAGGGATGGTACAAAAGGGACCCTGGGTAAAACTGCTGAAACCTTAGCACAAATCAAAGCAGTAGAACTAAGTCATTTTATTCTTCACTAGCGCATTCAGGCAGTTTTAAAAAGCCAGATTCACGTATGAACGTCCTTGATGAATCAGTAAATATTATTAATATTAAGTTTCAACCCTTGAGTACACATCTCTTTAATATTCTGTGTGATGTCATGAGACATAAGCATTATTGAAATTTTGTAACTGTCTTGAGGAAAAGCACCTGTGCAATTCCGGTAGTTGTGTGTTGAACTTGCATGGTACACTAGTTTTAACTGGGGGGAAAAACAACAACTGACAAACTATGGTCATTAGGTCTTGGGTATTTGGCAAGTATCTTGAAAACGAACAAGGTAAACCTGTCACTTGAAGGAAACTAAATGACAGTATTTATTGCCAAAGAAAAAATTTGAGCTTTCGAGAGAAAATTAGATTTGTATAAAATCTGTATCTGCTTTGCAATGCTTAAAGATATTTCTAATGAGAGAGGTGGTTACTTAGTCCATTTGGGCTGCTGTAACCAACCACCACACAACTGGGTAGCTTATAAACAGCAGACATTTACTTTTCACCGTCCT
Organism: Proteles cristata cristata; assembly: GCA_017311185.1. NCBI lineage: Eukaryota > Metazoa > Chordata > Mammalia > Carnivora > Hyaenidae > Proteles > Proteles cristata. Next base: position 2,346 of record JAESUZ010000907.1, read on the forward strand.
GGAGGTTGGGAAGTCCAAGATGAAGGTGCTGGCAGATTCAGTGTCTGGTGAGGGCCCACTTTCCGATTCATAGAGAGCTGACTTCTGGCTGTGCCCTAATGGTAGAAGGGGCCTAGGGAGCTGTGTGGGGTCTCTTTTTACAAGGCACTACTTCCATTTATGAGGGTTCTAGCCTCATGACTTAAACACCTCTCAAGGGCCCCACCTCCTAATACCATAATCTGGGGGTTAGGACTTCAACATATAAAATTTGTGGGGACACATTCAGACTATACTATGTTGATGTTAACAAATGTGATTTTTTTATTATTTTTTAAAATATTTATTTATTTTGAGAAAGAGAGTACACGTGACCAGGGGAGGGGCAGAGAGAGGAGAGAGAGAATCCCAAGCAGGCTTCATGCTCAGCATGGAGACAGACGCTGGGCTCAGTTTCATGACTGTGAGATCATGACCTGAGCTGAAATCAAGAGTTGGACACTTAACTGACTGAGCCACCCAGGTGCCCAGCAAATGTAATTTTTTTTTTAAATTTTATGTAATATAATACACCATCATTGGGAAGAGCTGCACAATTCAGTGGACTGATATTTTCCAAATGACCAATGTGGAATCACATATGGGTACAAGTCTATTTAAAGCACAAGATAGGCATGAAGTTTAATGTAACAGTGTAGAAAAGTTCACTGATGTGGTTTTGGATTCTAAATTGCAATTAATCTTTAAAGAGCTATCACTTGACGAGTTTCAGCGTAACATCAAAGAATACCCATGAGTATTTGAAAATGCTATTAAGATAGTCCTCCCTTTTCAACTACTTATCTGCGTGCAGCTGGATGTTCTTCCTGTCCTTCAAACGAACATAGTGCCACAGATGGAATGCAGGAGCAGGTATGAGAATTCAGCTGTCTTTCATTAAGGCAGGCATCCGAGACATGAGACATGTGCAGAAGTATAACACAGTGTCGGCCATTCCATTTGTTCACTTTGTTTTGGAAAATATGGTGATTTTTTTTAATAAAAATACATTATGTATGGCAACCTGTACTGGGTTTACTATTGTTATTTTAAAATGAATCGATAAATAATTGTTTCCAAAATTTCTGTTTCCATTACTACTGTGTATATGGGATACTTGTATCCCACATTAACAAAAGCTCTGGCAGCTTCATAATTTATGAGAGCATAAAGAGGGCCTAGACCAAAATGTTCAAGAACTGCTGACTTAACAAGTTTGAAACCTTCTTTCTTTGAGGAGTTCTAGCCTCAGAGATGGATAAACCCTGATGAGTTCTTCCTAATCCCTTTCTCCTTTTATCACCTAGACCCCAAGTCTGATGATTGCCAAATGCCTCTGGTTTATTTCACATAAATGTACATTCCCATTGTGCTTTCCTAAGCAAAGAGTTTAGTTACTTTGATTAGATGTTTGAACTTATGGGCGTCAATGATTTGGTTTGGCAAAGAGCCAGGTCACTCATCTGGGTAACATATTCACAAACCGGCTCCTAGAGACACATAGCTCAACTGAAGCGTGGAGACTTTGGAAGGCAAGCTCACTCCTTGCGATTCGTTTTGGACACCAACTGTTCTACTCAATATATTTCTGATAGTAGAATATAATTTTGTAATGAAGGGCCAAAGAAAAATATAAAGTATTAGAAACAAATAGATCAAATTAAAAGGAAATAATATTTATTTAGCCCTTGCTCTAAACCAAATACTCATATATTTTTACTTCATCTAATCCTCCCAACTGCTATGAGATGGGCATTATTATTTCCCTTTTACCGATAAGGAGAGCAGAGAGGTAGCTGTTATATAGCAGATGGGAGATGAAACCCAGGCCTCAATGGCTCCAAGTACGGTTTAACAGAGGATCGGGGTTGTGTCAAATGCTTTATAGTGGTGCTTTATGGATGTGGGGATGAAAACACCTCAAATAACTCTTTATAACTGCCTCAGACCAATGATTCTCAGTGCGGTCCCTGGACCAGCACCATCAGCATCTCTGGGAACTTGTTAAAAACACAGACCCTCAGGCCCCAATCCAGACCTGCTGAATAAGCTTGGGGGGAAGTCAAGAAGCAAACGAAAGGACAGCCAACTAAACTAAATCTATAAAGAGACTAAAATATGACAGAAATAAACCAGAAATACTGTGTCCGTTAACTCAGCTCCACTCTTCTCCGGGGAAAGCAAATTGGTCTCCTATTCTGTGCAGCTAATAAATTCCCTGTTACGAATTTGAACATGTGGCAGAAAGAGAATATCTGCTATGTGTAATGTTCCGCTTCCTTTTAAGAAAGGCTGATCCAGATAACCAGAAAAGTTTCTGCTTACTAAGCATGAGGTCTTCACTATTTTTCTAATGGCTTCTTAACTCCCTACTTGTCCCCTGATGCCTGGAGGATGAGTGGTACAGTACAGACCTCTGAGAAACCTACTTTGGAGATTATCTTAGATCAGATTCTCTAGAAGCAGAGCCTGAGATGGGGATTCCTGTGCTAGTAGTTTACTGAGGAAGCACTCTTAGAAGAAGGGACACAGGTTAAGCAGCAGGAGAAGCTGACCAAGGATGTGTTCTTATACGGACACTGGCCTGAGCCTGATCCCATGGGGAGCTCTGGAGCATGAGTTTCACCAGACTAGGTCCTGCCTGGATGGAGGGGAGCCAAGACTTTGTACACCCCTCTGTCAACCACTCACTGTGGGCTGTTGGTGGTGGGATGAGGGTGAGAGTCTCATCTCCCGAGCTCAGTGCTTGCTTGTAGCCAAGGGTGGCGCTTCAGAAAAAGGAGAAGCTGCAAGCCATTAGCAGCCACCCCTGACAGCAGCTGGGGGGTGGGGGGTGGTAAAAGAGATCTGGAAGGGGCACCAACAGAATCTACTACATCAGTATTTTTGGATCTCTGTGTACATCCCTGGTATCTATATCCATGCCTGCCTCGAGCGGGAAGTCTCCTCTCTGTCCCTCACAGAACCGTAATCCTAGACCAGCCAGTTTTCTGTTCCCCACTCAGCCTAAAAGGTAAATCAAGTCAAGTGACTATATTTGTGAGATCCCTGCCGATTTTCAGAGGGTGTTGAATATATGCATTATCCCTCCCTATAGAATATATTTCTATCCTAGGAACATTTTGTTGTTATTTCCTATATTCTTCTGTCAAATGAAAAGATAGTCTGGCTTATTTCTCAGCCTCATTCCAGTTGAAAAATTCATTTGCCTAGGGATACCTGGGTGGCTCAGTCAGTTAAGTGTCCAACTCCTGGTTTTAACTCAGGCCACGATCTCATGGTTCATGAGGTTTGTTGTTTTTTGTTTGTTTTTAACATTTATTCATTTTCAAGAGACAGGGTATAAGTAGGGGAGGGGCAGAGAGAGAGGGAGACATAGAATCTGAAGCAAGCTCTAGGCTCTCAGCTGTCAGCACAGAGCCCAGCACAGAGCGAGGCTTGAACTCATGAACGACGAGACCATGACCTGAGCCAAGGTTGGACCCTTAACTAACTGAGCCACCCACCCAGGAGCCCCTCATGGTTCGTGAGTTCAAGCCCTACATCGAGCTCTGCACTGGCAGTACAGAGCCTGCTTGGGATTTTCCCTCTCCCTCTCTCTGTCCCTCCTCTGCTCATGCTCTCTCTCAAAATAAATAAATAAATGTAAATAAATACATACATACATACATACATACATACATAAGTTTTCATTTGCCTAATGATTTTGCTCCCCAAGGCAGTTGTTGTGCTTACGTTGTTTGGGAATGAGTTTTACAAAAACATTAATTAAAAATTAAGACTGGTGCCACTGATATAATTCAGGCACTATTAAAAGCGTGAAAAGATTTCATCCTTATTAGGAATTCCCTTCCATTTGCTCCAACCAAGATTCTTTTACCATTAATTGACTGAAAATAATTGACTGGACAATTATTAGGGATGAATTTTTTCAAAAGATTAAAGAATTGCAGAGTTGATTTCAAACTCCTGCTTCAGTGATCTCTGTCATATTTGCCACCCAGAGATAAATGACACTCTCACTTCCATTGTGAAGTCATAATGAAACTGTGGCAGAAATGAGGCAAGATACCAAAACCATCACCGAAGCGTCCCTAGGTGTCTTATTTCCAATCAAGTCCAAGGTTATATTGAAAACAATTCTTAATGTAAATAGTTGATGGTAGGGCCGCCCCTACCAGATACTGGCCCTCTGTGTGACTTAAAACACCTGTTCAGGCTTATGAAATGTTAAAAAGTGTCCCCCTCTGAGTGAACAACTTATCAAAAAGTCACTCCTTCCTCCTGGCTGTTGGGCCTGTAAGGAAGCACACAGCTCAGTAATTGTGCAAACCAGGTTTCAGCCCTGCTCACACCTTTCACCTGAGACCTTTGCACAGAGTGTAACTTTCACATCAGTATATGGCATTCCTAGTTGTAGGGGTCTGACCATTGTGACTGAAGCGGTTTTCTGTTCTTTGATGTGACCTTTTATACTTGTCAGAAGACATCAAAATTCCTGAGTGCTGTCTCAACCATCTCCGTAATCTAGGCATTGATGAGAGCTTCCAAAACAGGCCCAAAGTAAGAATATATTCTGGACACCTTCTCTGTATGTATTCTTCCTTCGTTTTTGTCACCCGAGGAGACTTGCCTGGAAACTTTGGCACTGGAGCCCTTGCCATTTTAACTGAGGTTCTAGGGTCACTTGCTTGTGTCGGAGGTCCAACATGGCACACATGGCATTAGCGTGCTAATCTAGGCCCGTCTGCCTGGTGATTGGACAATAGTCAAATCATTCATGCACAATCCATTAGAAATATCTGATACTGAATTACTTTTCTAAAGTTCCTATAAACTTCAGGGGCACCTGGGTGGCTCAGCTAGTTAAGCGTCTGACTTCAGCTCAGGTCATGATCTCACAGCTTGCAGAATCGAGCCCCACATCGGGCTCTGTGCTGACAGCTCAGAGCCTGGAGCCTGCTTCAGATTCTGAGTCTCCCTGTCTCTCTCTCTGCCCCTCTCTCACTAACACTCTGATAAACAAACAAACAAAATTTTTTAAAAATGTCCCTAGAAAATTCTCACTGGGAAAAAAAAAAAAACCTGTTGATTCTTCCTGACACTAAAATCACTGCTGTATAATTACTTCTTGTTTTACTTCCAATGTTGCAGTGAAGAAAGCCCGGAAAAAGGAACTCTTTGACTAGCTGTATTGGGTGGATAGGATCTATTATGTACAGCAGAGACCCAATAATCATTGCTGGAGTTTTTGTTACCCTTTGTTGACATGGTAGTCACATAGGAAAGGTGAAGAGGGAGGAAAGCATAAAAAGAAACAGGCAGTAAAAAAAAAATGGCTTTGGAAAAATTAAGACTAAATCAACCTTCCTTGTTTTCATGATTCCTAATATTATAAATGTCTTGTTAAGATGAAAAGGTAAGAATGCAAATTCCTATAGGTTTGGGTTGAGAAAGATGTTAAATTGTGTGTCCACACACAAAAAAAGAGTGCTTTGGGGCTCTTTGAGGTAAAGTGACTATATTCTGACAAGAAAATGATTAGAAGTTCTGATTGAGGAGGGGCGCCTGGGTGGCTCAGTCAGTTAAGAAGTTCTGATTGAGGGAAGAAGATTGTACCTTCTGTGTGGTTCAGAGAGTAGCACTAAAGAGAAGAGAGGCCATTACCATGGGCAACCATTTAGAGAGAGGAAGTATACTTAGGATTATGGCCTTTGTATGTAGGCAGTTTGAGCGAGAGCCTCCACAATCCACAGGGCACCTTCTGCTTAAATCATTCCTATACTCTCTGCTGAAAGAGGATAGTCTATTAAACTCTGCCCTTTCTTTCTCAAGTGTTCCCAAGAAATTACCATAGACAAGAAAGTCAACTTTGACATTTATTAGAAACTTTGATTCTTCTCTTGTAACATTACCACGCTTTTCTCCCCCTAAAAAATGTTTTATTGCATCTTCATTGCAAGTCTAATTTGTAATTCATCTCTTACTCATTTAAGTCCTAGCTCTCTGCTGAAGAGTATCTGTCAAAACAGCGTGGAGACATTCTTCTAATAGTAGAGGTGGAATATAAAGATAGTTACTTTTTTTTTGTCTTCTGCAAAATACATTATTTTCTTATGGTTCCATTTACATTAACATTGTAATGAAAATTTATCAATTAGTATCATAATAATTGGACAATACAAATTTTGGTTACCCACAAAAGCATGTAGCTCTAATTACATTATACTAATCTAGTAATGCAAATTTTTATTATCTTGAACAGAAGTTGGGGAGAAAAGAATGGACTAGGATGTGGCAAGCAGTGGGTTTATAGACATATCCAGTGTATAGTGTGAGCAGATGCATGATAAGCAGACACATGAAAAAAATTAAATCGCTCCTGCTGGATAATTTGAACCTACAAAATGCCACTCTCTAATGGATCTTATATTCCTAGCTAGATTTCCATGGTTTTACCACTTCTTCACAAAGGCTTCTTTAGCCTTTTGACATTAAGTATTTGTTACAGAGAAGAGATGTGTTCTTTTGAGAAATCTTCCTTCCCACAAATGCCTGGAAAAAAAACCCAGAGTTTGGGCCCTGTTGTAGCTGTTTTCTGAGAATTTCATCATTTGCCTCCATAAGTGACTGTCTGTCTGCTTCATTTGCCTGAAAACTGTACTACATCAGCAAGATTGATCATTTGGCTTCCTTGTTGGTCCTGAGGGATATGAACACAGCCCACAGATCTACCAGCGTCTGACTGCCTGGTAAATGTTTACTTATAAATTAGCGTGGGTGATAATTTATTAAGGTAATAAGCATAGATTACATTTAATGGCTTAGACATTATGCATTATGAACATAGTATTTTATATTGAGTTGAAGCAAATGTATATGACTATTAATATGATACCCAAATGTAACTCAGACATTGTGAATTAGAGAGTTTAAACCAAGTCAAGCCATGTATTATAGTGCATTGGCCCTTAAATGAAGGCCTTCAGGAAGGTTTCACATGACAAAGCAATATCATATCATTTACCTATACTATGTGTCAGGATTTGTTTATTTCTTAGATTCTCTTCTTCTTCCTCCATATAAACTGACTCATTCATTTACTGAAGGACATTGCTTCTCTCTTGACAAACGTCACCACATCAAAACTTTGGTTTCTGGAGCTGAGGTGAATAATCTGTCAGCAGAGACACCATGACAGCCTGGGACGACACAACAAAGGAAGAGAAAGAAAGAAATGGGCAAACATTAGCAAGAGTCTGTTTAGGGACCTAGGGAAGATGAACTGGATTGCAGCTTTGAAGCCCTGTGGTTAAAATGTGTTTTCCCAAGGAAATGATAAAGGGACAGTTCTGAACGAATATTCATTTTTATTGGGATAGAGAAAGGTCAGGAGGGATCAGGCGGACCCAAATATATGCACAAACACCATGCTTACTTAGGCCTCATTCCAGGAATAGTGGGTAAGAGAGTTGAAATGAGATACCGCGGTGGTAACCATGATTAGATTTTCCAGTCATAAGCGAAGCCTAGATATTGACTGGGTTTAGAGCAATATAATCCCTCTTGTCCTAGTGTTTACACTGTGGCTTGGTCACTTGTAACCTAGAGAAGTTTAGAATCAAGCAGATGTAGAGTATAAAAGTAAATCATTTAGGCTAATGAATAATGGCTCTCTGAATCTGAGTCCTCATAAAGGAATATTTATAACCAAGAGGATAGCTTCCCTTGAAGCTGTCACCCACAAATGGCAATTTTTACTTATACTTTCTCTAACTTTCATAACAATGACCATAGTAACAGTATCAGAAACAACCATGACAAATGCTTATCAAGTGCTTACTATGTACCAGACTAAGTGCCTTATCATGTGTTAGTCAGTTAAGAGATATTTGCCAGGCACTGTGCTCGGTGTTGCTAGGTGAGTTAGAAATATCAACGCATTATCATTTAATGCCACAACCTTGTAAGGTAGCTTCTGTTATTATCATTTGTAGATGGGAAAATCAATCCTGGAAACAACAGGTAGTACACAACTGGGTTGGGACCCAGGTTTCTCTGACTCCACTCTTAGGAGGTAGTTTTACTGCCTTACAGGTACTTATTATCATGGACTTACTATGTGTCCATAGCCTATACCAGAAGTGCAAGCAAAGGTATTCATTGAGCAGTTACCGCGTGGTGGGCCCTGTACTGAGTGCTTTATGTCAGCGTCATACGATTTAATATCTTTCCCTACTGCATGAGGTGGTTAGAGATACAAAATACAAATGAGGAAAGTGTTGGTTTTTCCTGAGTGATGGCAATAGGGGATGGATCTGCACCTGCCTATTGCTAAGACCTTGACCACTGTGGTCACATGACTCTTACCTCATTTTAACCCTTGCAAACTTATGAAATCGATTCTGTTTTTATCTCCATTTTCACATGAATACATTGGACTTAAAGAAGTTATGGTACTTGTCCAAGATCACACAGAAAACCAGAATTTTAACTTGATTTCCAAAGTCCGTGTTCTAGAAGCAATACCCCGTATTGTCTTTAGTCTACAAAAGTGTGTTGAACACATATTTAGGCTGTCAGGCACCATTCTAGGTACACGGAAGAATAATGTAGACAAGAAAAAATGCTCTTATGAAGAAGTTTCATTACGGGACAGGTAACAAACAAATAAGAAAATATTAAGTAGTGATAAATACCATTAGAAAATAAAATAAAAAACGGGATAAAAGAGGCTGGAGAGCCTCTTACCAGTGGGTGACCAGGGAAGGCCTTATAAAAGGAGTGACATTTGGGATCTGAATGACAAGAAGAAACTAGGAAGGCCAAACTCTGGGATAAAACATCTTCCAGATCAAATACTTTAAGCTTTTCTATGGCTTTCTAGGATCAGGTCTCAGGTTGTGTTTTATTGTTAATAGTGACTGTATATGTCCAATTTCTTTTTAAATGTAAAATCTTAGAAAGTCAACATGGAGTAGAGTTGCCAGATTTAGTTCAATAAATAAATGAATAAATAACCATTCAATTGGCATTTCAGAAAACAGCATTTTTTTAAAACCATAAGCATGTGCCAAATATTGCACGGGACATACCCATACTAAAAAGTTATTTGTTGTTTATCTAAAATTCCAATTTAACTGGGTGCCGTGTATTTGATCTGGCACCCCGAACGTGGAGAGAAATAAAGGACTAACACACTGTGAACTACATTTGCAAGGGTGTTGTCTGTCTAAGGACTGCCCTGATGGCAGTGCTTTGAAGCATCAACTCTGTTGCCTGGTCCCTTTAGCTCCACAGTAAAAACTGTAGGCAGAGGAAGACAGCTACCTGACTTTTTATGAGTCCTACAGCCTTACTGATTATTGAAAAATACAACAGCTTCATGAGGAGGAGAAGGTGCACTTAAAAAATGAAACAAAACAAAAGGATTCAAAGGCCTTTGCACTATGGAGAGAACAATGTGATTACTAGAGTGTTCTGAACAGCATGGCTGGAAATCACCCAGCATGGGGGCCTTGAAAAGCTCCTCTAAGTAAGGACTGAAAGAGTATGCATTTGCTTTAAAAATGCCCTGTGCTTCTAGAACAAGCCTGCCATTCTATTTAGTTACATACCTGCCATCAGTCATCATGGACATGTTAGAACTTGAGGCTAGATTGTATTTTTCCCCTCTTCTCCATCCGGATTTTAAATGAAATTGTGTGTAGAAGTCATTCTCTAGACAGTAGTCCTGTCCAGCAGAATGTTCTATATCTGTGCTGTCAAATACAGACAGTGTAGCCACCGGCCCTGTGTGCCTATTGAGCACTTAAAATGTGATTATTATGTCTGAGAAATTGACTCTTTCATTGTATTATAGTTTATTTTTATTTTATTTATTTTTATTATTATTTGTTTTAAGTTTATTTATTTTGAGAGAGACAAAGAGAGCACAGGTGGGTGAGGGCCAGAGAGTATAAGAGAGAGAGAATCTCAAGCAGGCTCTATGAGGTCAGCATGCAGAGCCTGTTGCAGAGCTTGAACTCTGCTTGAACAAAACCATGAGCTCATAATCTGAGCGGAAATCAAGAGTTGGGTGCTTAACAGACTGAGCCATCCATGCACCTCTATTATATATATTCTAGAGAGAGAGAGAGAGAGAGAGAGAGAGAGAGAGAGAGAGAGAGAATCTGCAGGCTCCATGCTAAGCATAGAGCCCAACATGGGGCTCAATCCCACAACCCTGGGATCATGACCTAAGCTAAAATTAAGAGTCTGGTGCTCAACTGACTGAGCCACCCAGGTACCCTCATTGCATTATATTGTAATTAGTTTACATTTAAATTGACATAGCCACCTGTGCCTAGTGGCTACTGCTTTGGATAGGGAAGTTCTAGAGGAAAACAAGTATTGTGCATTTAGAACATCCCAGAGAAATCTATCTCAGCTGTGTTGAGCCTAAACAACATTGTAAATGAGCTATCTAAGAATAATTTCTTTGCATGTAAAAGAGGAGTTTAGACTAGACAATCTCTAGGATCTCCTCTCTCTTGAAAATGGCATACTCCTATTAACTGTACAGGCTGAGTGGAGGCTGCCCACTGTTCATTTTTTAAAATGTTTTAATGTTTATTTTATTTTTGATACAGAGAGAGAGAGCTTGAGTGGGGAGGGGCAGAGAGAGAGGGAATCACAGAATCTGAAGCAGGCTCCAGGCTCCGAGCTGACAGCACAGAGCCCAACGCAGGGCTCAAACCCACAGACAGCGAGATCATGACCCGAGCCGAAGTCGGCCACCCAACCAACTGAGCCACCCAGGCGCCCCCCACTATTCATTTTTTAAACAATCTCCAATGCTCAGTGGAAGGACTGGCACACACAGTAGATACCCAGTATATGATTGCCAAAATGAGCTTCACTCAGTGGGGCCTCCAGTCATCTAGCTCAGAGGCATGAAGAGTGTAGTATGTGTATCACTACCTCTCCATCAGAATCCGTGTCAGGTTTCACTAGTCAATTATGCCACTTTCTCTCTGAGACCACAGGCAGGCTTAGAAACTTCTGAACATAGGACTCCAAAGAGCCGGTTGGTGAGATTAAGGACCTAAGATTAAAAACCACTTGCCATCTATACAGCTTGACTTATTTATCTCATGTGTGAGGAGACCAGGACCTAGAGAGGTAATACTTATCCAAGCTGGCACAGCTGACTAGTATGAAAGACTATGTAAAGTATATAAAGTATGAGGTATATAAAGAATGCAGCCAGGGTGCAAGGCTCCTCACTCCCAGGTGAGTACTCTTTCTATTTTAGATGCTCTGCATTCATTTTAACATGGCTATGCCTCTTGTTTGCTGTAAAATATACTTTCCCCTAATGATGATGAACACTTCATAAGGGTGGGCTATGGAGAGAGGGTGGTAGCGCTTAGATGGATGGAAAATAGGCGGGCATAAGATTTCACTTTGTGTGTGTGTGTGTGTGTGTGTGTGTGTGTGTGTGTGTGTGTGTGTATGTGTGTGTGTATCCTTATAAGCATTTCAACCATGTGAATACAGATGCATTTAATTTTTTTAAGTAAATTCAATTTAGGCAAGGGAGTGACATGATCTTGACTTAGTTTTAAAGATTAACTGTAGGGGCACCTGGGTGGCTCTGTCGCTTGGGTGTCCAACTTTGGCTCAGGTCATGATCTCGCGGTTCATGGGTTTCAGCCCTGTGTTGGGCTCCATGCTAGCAGCTCAGAGGCTGGAGCCTGCTTTGGATTCTGTGTCTCCCTCTCTGAATGCCCCTACCCTGCTCATGTTCTGTCTCTCTCTCTCTCAAACATAGATAAACATTTAAAAATTTTTAAGCAGAAGCTGTACTATAAATACAATTTCAAGATGCGGTTATTAAGCTCTTCAAACATGCAGAAATGCAGAACAACTCCATAAATGATAGTTTAGAAACCTTTCTTTTAGTTTTTTTCTTCCCACTGAATTTCTATAGAGGTCATATTTTAACAGACTTAGGTTGATTAATCTTTGTGGCTTCAATCATCTTCTGAGAAAGACTAGAGCTTGAACAACATTTCTTGCCGTGTCTCCTCCTGAGACTTGGATGGAGACTTGGATGAGTATGGTTGGAGAGCTCACATTTGCTTTTGTGTAGCATGTGCGTGACCTCGGTGCATGTTAGGAATGCTGAATCTTGGGCCCCATTTCAGGCCGGCTGAATCTGAATCTGCACTTGAACGGGATCCCTAGGTGATTCAAATAGATATTAAAGCCTTAAAAGCACCGTTCTAGATAACATGGCAATTGCCATTTTGACCAAATCTAGCCTCCTCAGGTGGCAAGCTGGAAAGCACAGTAAAAAAAAACTAATCATCCCTCTTATTAGGTATGACAAATTTAGGCCTGATATATAACTTCCCATCACAAAGGGAATCAAAACTCGCTTTTTAGCAACCACGGTAGAGCTCGAATCTCTGCTGGTCACTGTATTAGGTCAACAATGAGGATGATGTTGATGATAATAATTATAATAGTATTTACAGTGTATTAGATCCATAATAAATGCTTTACAGTTATTATGTTAATGCTCACAATAACTCTATCTCTTCCCATTTATAGATCAGATAAAAAAAATTATCTGATAGTCTTTTCCAGCCTGTTTTTCTCTACTTCAGAGGTTAAAGGTTAAAAACTACATTTCTCAGAAGCTAAGGTGCAGGTATGCCACCCAACTGTATCTACTCAAAGTCTTAGAGCCTTAAGGGTACAATGTGCAGTGGAAGCCATTCTCTGGGACATTGGACCTTCTGGTACCTCGGCAGGTGGGGGGATCTGGTTCAGCTGGGGTAGCTATAATGGAGTGTCCGGCACTTCATTTCAGGGGCCTTAGGTGCCCTGCTTTGGGATGGGTGTGTCAGTGGTATTTAGTTACTAACGAACCACAGTGTTGGGCGATTGTCCTGCATGCGTGGTTTCTGAATATGTGGTATCCGAGAGAGATTCACTGCACCTTCTTTCCCCAGAGACTGGGGGCACTGCTTAATGTCTTTTAATAAATTCCTGTATTATCTTTTTATCTTTCTGAGAGTGGACTCTATTTGCCAGTGAGACCCCACCTGTTGTAGTCATTGAGATCAGTTAAATCGCTAAAAACTAAAAAGTCGTGCTAAATTATGGCACTTGGATGTTCAGTTTTCCAGAGAAGAAGGTGATGTTTGGAGTATTGTAATGCAGAGATGTGAGGTTAATATTTCCAAGAATAGCATTCATCATGAAGATGAATCTTATGTTAAAGGGACCAGTATTTTTTTAAGCTTAGTTTTGCTGCAATTCTAGAAATGTTCAATACCTAAAACAAATATATCCACGTGGCCAAGTCCAGTAGAGAAACAAAACATTATCTAGGTAACTCATGAAAGGAAGAGAGAGAAGAGGAAGGAAATAAGGTTTCTTTGAATACCCATTTTGTGCCAGGGACTGAATTAGAGGCTTCTGTAAACATTAGCGAGGGGATTGTAAAATAAGCATTATATAGTGTAATGGTTAGCAACCAACAGTGGCTGATATTCAGGCTGATCACAAGCAGTCAGAAATTGTATTAAAACAGATCTATTTGGAAGGAGATCAATTATACACCATTAAAAATACAATATAAATGCTAATAAGCCATAATAATCTATTATGAACTTTCTGGGGGAAAAAATAGCTGCCTTTGAGTAAGTCAGGTAGGTGGATAATCTTGGTTGCTAATGACTTACCAAAAGGCATGAATGACCAAGTTAGGGCCGCACAGAAAAGCCCTTCTTAGCTTCTGTTCCCCATTTTCTTGCTTACCATGATTGTCCACTTCCTGTTTTCAGCCTCTGGGAATACTAGTGACCGTGGGGAATAAAACACTTCGTCATCCACTTCTTCTGGCTTTCTGGGCAAGCAGTGTAAAAATGTCCAGTCAGAGGCAGCAACTTTAGCAGTCTAAAGAAGAGATGGGATAAGACCATATTGTGACTATTATATGTGGCTATCAATTTTTTCTTCTTCATTATTTATTTATTTTAAACTTTATTTATTTATTTTGAGAGAGAGAGGGAGAAAACACGAGTTGGGGAGGGACAGAGGGAGAGAGAGAGAGAGAGAGAGAGGGAGAGGGAGAGAGAGAGAGAGAGAGAGAGAGAGAGAGAGAATCCCAAGCAGGCTCCACACTGCCAGTGCAGAGCTTGATGCCGGGCTGGAACTCAGGAACTGTGGAATCATGTCCTGAGCCAAAATCAAGACTCAGACACTTAACCAACTGAGCCATTCAGGTGCCCTGTCTTCTTCAGTATTTAGATATACATATGGCATTGAGTCAGAGTCCAAATGCAAAGGTAGAGACAAAGGGGCAGAGTGATAGTTTAACCTCAAGACACGGAAGGAAAATGTAAATGGTACTTTCAATGTAGGGCATTTTATGGTCATTTTCTTTGATTTGGGAGATCATAACTTCAAATTAAACCACTCACTCAGCTTTATGGCTCTCTGTCTAGAGGGACTGTGGACATTTCAGTAAAGAGCTCTGTTGGTACGGTATGTGGCTGATAGCAAAAGTCACCCATTATACCCCAATATATTTTAAAGTCACCCTTTTGGGATTGTGTTCTATTTTGAGCTTATCTCCAAGTTATGGTTTTTAACAGTTGAAGCATATTTCATCATTGGTTAAAACACTTTTGAAAAAGAGTGCTGAGATAAGAGTGCATGAATCATGATTATGAGTACTATGCACTAGATGCTTCCTTCTTAGAGCAAAAGTCCTAATGGTTTTAATTTTCTCCAGCCATTAATTCCTGAAAGCTGCAATTTCCCATGCATTTCCACTGTTCACTTACAGATTCAAAACTGCCTTCCCTCATAATTTCTCACCTCAAAATTACTGCCTATATGCTAAAATTTTGTTTTACTTCCCATACTTATTCTAGGTACAGAGCCTTCTGAATTTCTAAAATAATGGCAGAGGAATGTGGAAAAGGAATAACATTGGAACGAGTCATACATCAGCAGATCAGTGTTCTTCAAGCCTGTGTTCCCAGCACCACAAAAATGCCTGAGGCTGGTCAAGGCAAGTGCCAGGTAAACCACAAGGAATTCAAAATTCCTCCGTGAACCTGACTGCTACATATATGACAAGGGATTCACCATAATATATAAATAATTCCTATAACCAATAAGATGCTAAAAAAATAGGAAACAAGCAAAGGATATGATACCAGTTTATAGAAAAACGCATGGAAATGCCCAATAAACATGAAAATATGATTAGCCTCATTAGAATCAGGGAAATGCAAAATTCTAAAAGCATGAACTACAGATTGTAAAAATGAAAAATGTATGTAACAACTAAGAATGGAAAGAGTGCAGAGAGTATAAATCATTGATTATTTTTTTGCATGGCTCTTCAGCAGCATTTATCATATTTTTAAAAGTATATAGCACTTTAGCCAGAAATTCTTTTTCCAGGGATCTATTCTCCAATAATACTTGCACAAAGAAATCTGCATAAGGATATTCATTGCAGCATTGTTTGTAATTGGGATCATTGGAAATATGATAAATTAATCATAAATCATGGTCCACTCATACCTTGGAATTTTAGGCAGCCACTAAAAAGAATGAAAAATATGTAAATAAGTAGACACGAAAATCTAAGGTTTGTTAAGTGGAAAAAGTAAGAATAATACGTGTAATATGCCATTCATGAGAAATCAGTAGGGGTGTGTGTGTTTGTGCGTATGTGGAGACATATGTAAATACACAGGAAGTAGGGCGCCTGGGTGGCTCAGTCGGTTAAGCCTCCAGCTTCGGCTCAGGTCATGATCTCATGGTTTGTGGGTTTGAGCCCCGCTTCAGACTCTGTGCTAACAGCTAGCTCAGAGCGTGGAGCCTGTTTTGGATTCTGTGTCTCCCTCTGTCTCTGACTCTCCCCTGTTCACGCTGTCTCTCTCTCTCAGAAATAAATAAAAACATTAAAAAAAATTTTTTTAAATACACAGGAAAATAACTAAAAAAATTTTTTTAAGCCTGGATGGCTCAGTTGGTTAAGCATCCGACTTTTTTTTTTAATGTTTATTTATTTTTGAAGGAGAGAGAAAGAGACAGAGTGTGAACAGGTGAGGGGCAGAGAGAGAGAATCTGAAGCAGATTCCAGGCTCTGAGCTGTCAGCACAGAGCCGGATGTGGGGCTCAAACTCATGAGCCATGAGATCATGACCTGAGCCGAAGTCAGACACTTAACCAACTGAGCCACTTAGGTGCCCCTTAAGCATCTGACTCTTGATCTCAGCTCAGGTCTTGATCTCAGAGTTGTGAGTTCAAGCCCCACGTTGGGCCCTGCGCTGGGTGTAAAGCCTACTTAAAAAAAAATTTTTTTTTTAATGCACAGAAAAGGTCTGCAAGAGGCAAATGAAATTGTTGAACAGTCGCTACCTCTGGAAATAGTCACTGAAAGGGATGAAGGAAAGACATTTTCAGTTTTTATTTTTCAAACTTCACTCTATTAACATGGATAAATAAGAAGCTTTTATATTTATATATTGTTTTATCAGTAAAATACCTATTGCAACTGCTCAGTCCCTTTCTCCACCAACACAGACTAGTTGCTCTGCTGACAGAATCTCAATGTCCACTTGCCTTAGAGAGTAATCTTGCAGAATAGTGGTTCCCGAAGTGTCACCCTGGAGCAGCATCACCTGGGAACTTGGTACAGATGGCAGTTCTTGGATCCTAATGCTGACCTACTAAATCAGAACCCCCTGGGGGGTGGGATCCTGCTCTCTCTATAGTAACAGCTCTAGGCAATTCTGAGGCATGTTCATGACTGAGAAGCCTTGCTTCGGATCTTAATGAAAGGCATCAGAGTAGATGGGAATGCCCTGGAAGCAGAAAGCAAAACCAAACGGGACTTGAGAGTCCTTAACAACTAGAGGCAAGGACTAGCCTGAAGAACATAATTATGCCGCTTCCCTTAGAGGAGAAATCAGAAGAAACTACACGCGACAAGAATTAACAGTGTCTCTAGGGAAAATGCCTCCGTACCTCCATTGCTGTGAGAGGGAAAAGCTTGCTTCTCCCTTCTGCCTGGGTTTCAGATTCCGTCACCCAGGACAAAAGTGTCCTTCCAAAGGACATGGCTAATCTTCAAGGAGGAGAGAAATCCCTGGAGGATACAGTCAGCGAGTCCTTTATAAAGGGAATGAAAGAACAGTCTGCCCTCCCCAAAGTGAATGAGTGATTAGGTGGTGCTGGCCTTTCTGAATGGAATTAATGAACCTTCCGAGAGGCATCAATTTGTACCTTCATTGTAACCTGGTAACCTTGGAAAGCCTGGAGCCGCTTTTTCTTCTCCTCCTCTTGTCCCATGCTTATCCAAGTGTCTGTAATTAACACGTTGCCTCTGCGAGCCGCCTCCAAGGGATCGTGCGTCAGCGACATCTTGGTGCCGTTCTAGCATATACACAAGCGTGCCAGTTAAACAACTTCCCGGGACGCAGAAAGGCGATTATAAGTTTGCGTATCAGGTGCATACCTCTTTGGCGTAGTGCTCTGCCAGCTTGGTCACACCGGGGTCCGGCTCGTAACCCTGCAGGGTGAAGGATTCAATGGTTAGGCAGTTGTATTGTCTGAGGCTTTCTTACATATGCGTTATTTTCCTTTCAACAGTGTTTCCTCTTTCTTTCCCTTGGTTGCTTTAAGTTGTAGCTCAACCCGCATTCAGTAGAATTTACATCTAGAATGTAAAGCTTAACAGTGCTTTTTGGGATCCACAAAACTTGGTAAACTGAATTGGTAGCCCATCTTTCTTTTATCATCTTTGACAGCTTTAATTATCAAAGTAAACAGGGCGTGGCGCCTCCCAGCTCCTGGTGGTGCCTCTTCTTGTTCCGCTAATAGCCCAAGAGGATTAGATACATAATTCTACTAATTATGCTAATACAGTTTTATCTCAGTCTTTCCACTTTGGGCTGTGTGGGGGTTTTGTAATGCCTTTTTTTTTTTTTTCCTCTGGAGTGCTTTTCCCCACTCACTTCCTGTGGATGAACGCTTTCGGGTCTCAGCTCATATATTTCCTCCTCAGAAGAACCTTCCCGGAGCACCGCAGCGAAGCACTAACAGGGCGAAGTGCACACGCCTTATTCTTCTGTTCTCACTAGCAAGTGTTCCGAGGGAAGGGCGTGTGCTTTGAAGTGGCATTTACACAGCAAGTACGCTGCGTTTGCTCAGATATACGTGAATGGGACGGTGTGGCAAGAGCAGGGTCAGGACTTGCGTGAGACAAGCGAGGTGCCTGGGACACGAAGTCTAAGCAGGCCTTTCGGAGTCTTTGCGGGTACGAATGGTGCACCCGAAGAGCCTCGCTTGCTCAGCCTAGTCTCAACTCCAGGTGAAGGGACACTGTGGGGGCAGTAGCCTGGGACTCAACCCCCCAGGCTATTCCAGACCCCACAGGTTACCCTACTGCCCCCCCACCCTCCCATCTGCTCCGTACACAGCAGCAAGGATTGTTTTCTCTGAAGCCTGCAATGTTTACTACGTGTTTCCAGCGTCGAAGCTGATGAAGAGTATCTAGGTTCCCCCCCAGCCCAACCCCAACGGCCCCTGTTTCTGTCTCTTTTAATTCTTCTCAACATCTTGCTGCAGGAAAGCCAATCTTATTGTTATCCCTGTACATGCCTTGCCCTTTTCTGCCATCGCAGCCTTTCCCCCTTGAACACCTCGCCCTGTCCCCTCGTGGGCGTCTTCATCGGAACATGTCAGCTCCTCTTTCATCAAACCTCTAGCCCAGCCTCAACTCTGGACCCTCCCAATGGAGGTCTTGTCTGTCTGAACACCACAGTTATTCTCGCCCTTCTGCATCCTTCTCATTTTCCTGAATTCTTAGCACTTCTTAAGAGTTGGTTATAAATTCTCAGTAGACCATTGTGGGGCACACTGTGATATGCCACTTGGATCCCTGCTTCAAAAATAAAGGACCTATTCCCCCAGCTGCTGGGCATGCTGCCAGAAGGTAGCTTTCAACCTCAGCTGCAGATAGCAGACTCATCCAAGGTCACGTACCTTTCGGGGGCGACCTTCATTCAGTGACTGATTGACAGGAGGGGATGGAAACCTGACTCCCTCCTCCCAACTTGGCACAGCTCTAAATGGCCATCTCAGATCTAGAAGTCTCCGTTAAGGCCAGAGGAGGCTGCTGTTGGGCCTGCGCCGCAGCTCGGCTTCTTCCTCTGCCCACTCCTGCTTCCTTCCCTTCCCTTCCACAGGTGTTGATCTACAGGTCATGTCCTAATAAACACTCTGCGCACCAAGCTCTGTCTGAGACTCTGTCCCAGAGTCTACTTCTGGGAGCCTCAGCCCGCAGCAGGCACATTAAGGTTTATTCATTTGAAACCAAGTCTATTTGCACATAATTGGCTACCATAGTTCCTTCCCTCATTACGGAATTCATGAAAGCAACTATGCATGATGTTGATGATGATGGCTGCAGATATTTTAGAAGCTTTACCACCCTCCATCGCCATAAATTCTGGAGGTTTTTTTAAGTCAGGATTTGGGGGAGGTAATTAATAAAGCTTGGCTAATTTAGTAACTAGTATTGTGACCATTCATACTGGTAAGCGTAAATGAAGAGACTTAGCCAATACCCCATGTGCCTCCTGTGCTGAAAATTTAGCCTTCCCTTTAGAAAGCAGGTTTTATACTCCTTACATATAATCATTCTTACAGAAGGAATCAATAAGTACTTAGAGAACCAACAGAGAGGTTTGGAAATTAGAAAATCACCCAACCTTGCACGCACTGGGCCATGACTGAGAATACAAAGAGGAATTCTTTACTCACAGCTCAGCTTTCAATACTAAATCACTCATTGGCTTTTACATAAATCTTAAAACCAGAGGAAGAAGGTGATTAACAAACCCAGCTCAGTCTAAATATTCACTTAGAACAATGTTAAAATCATTACCATCAATAGTTTATGGAGCAATTTTACAATCAAGGACAAAATTATGTTTTCTTCAACATGTAAGTTATTCTTGGTTGAAGAATGGGGCAATAGATTAATTATGGCCTTGGAAACTTCAGGGCTTCTTAAATTTACAATAAATCTCCTAGTTTTATCTTTAACGGAAATAGGCCTACTTATAAATGAATGGAACAACTTCTGCCCTATGAGACTTTCCTGAAGACTTTTTAAAACTCTTACTCCCACCAAGACTTAACCAAGTTTTAGTACTCTTTATCATTTAAATGAGTTTCTGCATAAGAACAATGCCGAAATCACTTTGTAATATTAGAGTCTTTTCCTTTGGTGTTAATAAAACATCTTCGACATGCAATGAAATGTTTAAATCCTCTATTTCTCCAACAGAATAAAGCTTTTCCAGACACATCTTCTAGCAGGGAACAGTTATTGTTAATATATGTTTTCTCTGTAAAAACCAAATGCAATAATTGTTTGCATTAATCCAGAGCCTTTCTTCAAATTAGAATTGTAGCGAGAGTGTGCTCTTCCCGTAACGTGAAGAAGAACCACCTTAAGCACATGTCAGCTCTGACCCTTTATTTCAGTTTGGGCTGAATGAAATAGAGTTATCTGTTGTAAGAGTCATCTCTCTGAGTCCCCAAGTTTACTCCAAGAGGGTGGCTTCTAATACATGCTCTTGTCCATGCCTGCCATTACTTCCATGGCACGTGTATTGGGCAGAACTATATCCTCCAAAAATTCATTCTCAGCCAGAAGCTCAGGATGTGACTCCTTTTTAAGGAGGGCCTTTGCAGATGTAATTAGTTAGGAGGGGGTGGTACTGGATTCAGGTGGTCCTAAAGTTCACATGACAGATGTCCTCGTAAGAAGAGGGGCAACTGTACGGAGAACGTAAAGGGGAGAACCTGGAGGCAGATACTGGGGGGATGGAGCCACAAGCCAAGGAAGCCTGGGGCTGCAGGGAGACAGACTGGGAAGGATCCTCTCCTGGAGGCTTCAGAGAGCGTGGCGCTGCCATCTTGATTTTGGACTTCTAGCCTCCAGAACTATGAAGCAATATGTCCATGTTGTTGTAAGCTCCCCCCGCCCCCCCCAACACCAGTTTGTTGCAATTTGTTATGGCAGCTCTTGCAAACGAAGGCAGCGGGGCGCACTGATGCAAACTGGTTCAGCAAGAACACTGGGGGAAAGCATTTTGTTTTCTTTTTCTTTGGCAGGATGCAGCAGATGATGCTGGCACTCTACCAGATGCCATCCGAGGGTCCTTTTTTACAGCTTTCCCCCCTCTCTCCATTTCAGGGGGCTTGGAATAGCACTTGCAGCCCTTCTTCAGAAGACAGCCCTCTGGCTTCCCCGCTGCCTGTCCTGCCAGAAACTCCAGGGGCTTTGCCACCCTACCTCCCCATGCTGCCCTTGACCAATGACTGATTCAAAGGATGAAAGCCCACCTTCCTTGCTTGGCTTGAGACAACTCTGGGGCATAAGTTACACTCCCAAGCTCACCGGTGGGATCAGGCCGGAGCTTCCTTCTGTGGGATAGTGCCTGACGTGGCACTCGAGTGAGCAAACCGTGCTACCAGTTTTAGCGCTGATAGTCCAGTGTCCCTGGAAAGTCCTCAGTCTTAGGCAAACCGGAAGGATTGGTCACTATAAATGGCCCTCTTGCTTAGATTCTCTCCTTTCTCTGTCCTTCTCCTAGTCTCTTACGTGTCTCCCTTTGGAATATTTCTTTAATAAGTCACCGGTACACAAATCCTCATCACAGGGTCACCTTGTGGGGAACCAGGCCCAAGACACTGGTTACAGGAAGGGGTGAAGAGGGCACAAAAGCCTTGGGGATTTGGGTATTTCCCACTAGAGAAATTCAGCTATTAACCCACCTTGTGTAATCCATGTTCCTGGTGACTGGCAAATAAACATCTCAAACTCAAGAAGCAGAAGCAGGGAGTAAATTTTACGCCTCACACATTCCCCTCTGCATGTCTTAGCTTATCACGGTGAACCCTCACACTGACCACAAACAGCAAACACGGGCCTAGTCAGAAACACTAGTGCACAGGAAGTGTGAATAGTCATCTCCTAATGAGAGGCCCAGTTCTATCTTTTACGTTGTTTCTGAAATGCTTTCTGTTTTGGGGAGTTTTCCTTTCTAAGACTCCTGATAAGATATTAGTAGCCAATTAGAAATGTTATGGTGAAAATATTCAGTAGCGATGGGGTATTTACCAGGTTCTGTGGGGATCTCTCAGCACTGGTTTGTGTATGAGTTTCTCGTAGGGTTAATTTTTACCCTCTAAAAGACCTATTTATTTTGTATGAGGCTGGGGGTATCTTTCCAGAGGGCTTCTCCTGGGGATCAACACTTTTTTATTTGGGTGTCTTTACTTATGGATTTATGTCATTATGTAGGTAAAACATTTGCATCTTAGGAAAACCAAACCATATAAAATGATATACCATGAAAATAAAGTCTTCCTCCTTTCTCTGTCCTTGAACCTCCCAGCTCCCCTTCTTCGAGGCAGCTTCTTACATATCAAAAGGGTTACTTTGGACCGATGAAGGAAGTTGTGCTTCCCCTACCTTCTGTGTGAGATTAGCAGCAGGGTAGGAAGTATATGGAAGGCATTGTCATAGCCATGCAAGACTCAGATTTAAAAAGCTGAAGGGCTCCTGGATTTGAGTTTGAAACATTAAACTGATGTAGATGCCATCACTGTGACCTTCACATTAGATTGACATTTTTCTACTAAATTGCAGTATTAGAAAAATGACAACCTCCTCCCCATGCCTTGGGAGTTCTATGTCATCTGGATTTCACTGCTTTCTTCGGTCTTTGTGGTAACAATGCACAAGGATGCCAGTCATCATAATGGCCGGTTTGAGGGCATTCAAAGGGGTAATTCAGACAGGCTTTTAAAAAAGACTCACATGATGAAAGGCATCAGCCAAGATGATCTCTTATTGTAGAGATGGGAAATTGGGCACTCAAGAGGCCAGATAGCTGTAATAGCAAGGCTGCTAACATAAACTAGATTTTGTGGCCTCACCTGTGCTTTCCTTGAATAGAAGAGAGGTTTGTTTTCACTGGGTCATTGCATCTGGGATGATTTGAGAGAGAGTTAGTCTCAACAAAGACATTCTCCGTACCTTTGGAGTAGCTGCCTGAAGGTGCATCCCAAATTTTGCGGCACTCATCATGATAGAATGCAAAATGTTGTTCCCATCCCCAATCCAGCTGAGGGTGAGGCCTTTCAGAGAGCCATAGTGTTCCTAAAAGGCAAGGGAGAAGGAGATTACATCCAGGAGGAAATCCACCTATGTGAAACAATTATTAGGGCTAAAACGAAGGAAACGGTCTTCACCTCATTTTTAATGCTTTGTTGGAATGCGTAAACTATTTTTTTGGCATGATACAGGGCAATTCAATAACATGACTGTACAATCACCAAAAATAGCAAAACAACTTAATATCTTAAACCAGAACATCATATGATTTCATACAGAGACTCATATTTTCATCCATTTCAAATCTGAATCTTTATTGTATTCTTTCATTCATTCATTCATTCATTCAACAAATTGAGTGCCATCAATGTCCAGAGGCTTTCCTTAGCCCTGGAGATAGAACAATGAAGAAAGGAGACGAAAAAAATATCACAGCCTTTACGGAGCTTACATTCATTGATATTAGAAAGGGGAAATACAATGCACCTTGAACAGTGGAACAAGCTGGCTATGTTTCCATTTATATGAAGCTAAAAAACATGCTCATGAATATTCTTGGTTATTAATGGATACAGACGTGTAGCTAAAGTATAAACCCATGTCTGGGAATTATAAAAACAAACATCAGGATAATAATTTCTCTGTGGGGTGAAAGGAAATGCAATCAGGGAGAGTTATACAGTAGGCTTCCACTCTATTTGAAATATTCTGTTTAAAAACAAAAACATTCTAAAGTTAGATTTGACAAAACTATGTAATAGGCCCAAAGGCATTTGCTTGATTTTTCTTAAAGTGTCTATATGTTTCACAAATTTTGTGTATTTAGAAAGATAATATTTAAAAAAGAGAAAGGCTAAGCAATTTGGAGATTACAGAACTATTAGATGGATTTAAACCCAAGCCCATCTGATTTAGATTCCGTGTTCTTAATAAGCTGCTATTTATTTGTTCAACCTCTGCTTTGAGTATCTTCTATATGAAGGCATTGCACCAGGTCCTACAGGAGACAGTATGACGAATAGGACATTGTGATCTAGTAATGATAAAGCCCCACCGGTGGCATTAAATTATCTGGCAGATATGTAAAGCCACACCTGCAAACAGCCACTTGGTATCCTGCATTGTTGTATCATCTTTGCATGAGTCTTATCCTCATCACCAATGAGTTTCATTTCATTAACTTCACATTCATATGTGTGTAGCTTATGCAAATAAGGAGGAATATGGGCCTATCCCGTTTCCCCTGACTTCCCGGAATAGTCCATCAACACGGAAACCATGGTTGCCAGGATTCCTGGTGGCAAGCCCATGTAGATTGGCTGTAGCCAACCAAATGAGATGAATCTTTCAAAGTTATCCATGTTTCTAGTTTAAGTGGATGTAGCTAAATTTGCCTCCATTCTATAAATTCTACATGTCCTTAACTCCAGTCTTAAACAATCAGTTTATTAAAATGATAGAAAATGGCCTCCTTCTCAGAAAGTGTTTTAGTAGTTGACCATTTTGAATATTCAAAGCATACTCCACCAGTCTTCACTCCCAAGCCACAGAGCCCGATGTATGCAGGATTACATAAAGCTTTTCCATTCTTAACGCTCCAGCATTCTCCATTCATCCATTGCGTTAAATATGTCACCAAAAAGCAAAATAATTGAGAGAACAGGTGATGAGAGGGGGGGCTAAAAGAGGTTGGGAGTTGGGTTGAGAACAGAAGGATCTTCAGATCTGTTTTCAACAATGTCCTGTCTTCCTTGGATATCTGGTATGCACACAAATGCTATAATTCTTTGCCAAGATGATATTTGAAAACAAAACATCAATACCATTATTTAAATGGTTCCATTTAGAGCTAGTCAGGAACAATTTACTGATTTTGCTCTTATGGAAGGCAAAGAAATAAGCCAACCTGGAGTGTGAGGTAATCAGCCAGGATCTGGATAGGATGGTACAAATCTGACAGCCCATTGATGATTGGGATGGATGCTTCTTTAGCCAGGATATCCAGATCTGATTGTTTATACACTCGAGCCAGCACTGCGTCTGTCATGCTAGACAACACACTGTAGCAAACCAAGAAAAGACAATCTAAGTTAATTATGCTTAATAATTCCTTCTTTAATACATGATCTTAAACAGAAATAAGAAATGCTAATAAATTAGAATTTTTACTAAGTTATGCTACCTATCAACATGACAGGTTTAAAAGCTAATATTAAACATACAGTCATTACAGAAGCCAGATGGTGTTCCACTGATCTTATCCAGTGACCGCTGGTTTTACTGTTTTTTATAAAGCAATCAATTGTGGGCCTGGAAATCATGACAATGAATTATAATTGGCAAGTGGCAGTTGGTAAAGCTATAAGGGACAAGGCTAAAAACAAGGTACATTAATGACCTTACATGTGGCCAATTTGTTTTTGCATCATCCCAGAGGCAAATACACATTTTCACTATAAAATTCTAAGTACCAGGCTGGTAGCCATGAAGGTGCACGCACAGACTGTCGCACAAGAGAGAACCTTCGGGGAGGAGTCCCAATGGCTGACAGACCCCAGCGGCTGCACTTTGGGGATACACTGCAGTGTTCCCACTAAGGCCACACTCCCCTCAGGCTGTTCCCAGCGGGGGCACAAGAGCTGAGCTCTTCTGCCTGACATGAGACTGCTCTAATGGGCAGTCTTTGCTCCAAGGTTGCCCATTGGGCCGGCTGAGACTTTCTCAGAGCTGTGCTGCAGTTTCCAGTTATTTCTACCCTACTCCCTCCTTCCTCTTCTCCTGTCACTGGGGTCAGCACTGCATCATGGTCTGAAGGCTCTCCCTGCCTGCTCCTGCTTCCTCCCTCCTTCATTCTTCACAGTTGTTTCCCCTCTACAAATCTCTTGCATGTCTCATTCCATCTTGCAGTCTGCTTCTCCGTGAACTTGAACTGACACAGCCCACCATAAATTCCTGCAGGGGCTGAGCCTGAGGAGGCATTCAGCCCTTGTCCCTGCACTCTGCATAGCTATCGGCATCTCTGAAAAAGTCAGAAAGCACTCAACATCGCAAACACAAAAATCCACCAAGAAAGCAAGACAAACCAAGTCATAGCCATGAATTCAAACAACACACAGAAAGATAGATGTTATTATTCTCATCTTAGAGTAGAAGAACCTAAGACACAAAGAGGTTAATAACTTGCTGGGGATCACACAGCTAATCAAGTTGGAGGAGCTCATATTCAAACTAAAGTCAGTTTAACTCTGGAGTCTATTACAACACATTGCCTCAACTTTGCACCTGAAATCATCTGAAATGAGAGCCTGGGATCCATATTTTAACTTTTTTCCATGCATCAGAGTGATGGCTAGTCCTCAGCTAAAGCTTCAGGCTTACAAAACTAGCAAGGATGGCCTTCGGTTTAAAATCTTGGTTACTTATTATTTAAAGGGAAACCTGCATCATAAAGGGTTCTAACCAGGAGTGCCTGGGTGGCTCAGTTGGTTAAACATCTGACTTCAGCTCAGGTCATGATCTCATGGTTAGTGAGTTTGAGCCCTGCGTCAGGCTCTGTGCTGACAGCTTTGAGTCTGGAGCCTGCTTTGATCCTATGTCTCCTTCTCTGTCTGCCCTTCCCCAGCTCACACTCTGTTTCTCTCTTTCTCTCTCAGAAATAAATAAACATTTAAAAAATCCAAAGGTTTCTAACCATTTCAATTTTAAAGAATTCTTTTGAATTTCAAAAACATTGGAAAGCCACTCATGAAAGTAGTTAGATTAAACTTAGTCATGATTATAGAGTGTCCAGTTTGGGGTTCCTATTCTGTTTCTATAACTTACTAGCTATGTGGCCTTGGACATGTTATTCAATTTCTCTGTGACATAGTTTCTTCATCTGTAAAACCATAATAATAATATCCTATTGAGTTATTCTGAGGATTACATTAGATTGCCTATTTAAAGTGTATAGTATTATGCCTTATTCATAGTAAGAGATCAAAAAGTAGTAGATATTATTACCATGTCAAAAGAAACTACAGCTCAACACCAAAAAAAATCAAATAATCCAATTAGAAAATGGGCAGAGGACCTGAGTAGACATTTTCCCAAAGACATACAGACGGCCAACAGACACATGAAAAAATGCTCAAATCACTCAATCAGGGAAATGCAAATCAAAATCACAATGAGGTATCACTTTACACCTGTCCAAATGGCTAAAATAAAAAACATAAGTAACAGTAAGTGTTGGTAAGGATCTGGAAAAAAAAGAACCTTCATGAACTGTTGGTAGGAATGCAAATTGGTGCAACCACTATGGAAAATAGAATGGAAGTTCCTCAAAAAAAAAAATTAAAAATAGAATTACTACATAAATCAGGAATTCTACTATTGGGTATTCACCCAAAGAAATTAAAAACACGAATTCAAAAAGTTATATGGACCCCTGTGTTTATTGCAGCATTATTTACAATAGCCAAGACATATGGAAGCAACCCAATACTGAGAACAAACTGGTGGCTGCCAGAGGGGAGGTGAGTGGAGGGGCAGGTGAAATAGATAAAGGGGATAAGAGTACAGTTATCTTGATGAGGACCAAGAAATGTATAGAATTGTTAAATCATTGTATTGTACACCTGAAAGTAATATAACACTGTTAATTATACTTGAATAAAAATTATAAAAATGTTTAAAATGCATAAAAACTAAAGCTAGCATATATTCAGCATAGTCTTCATAAATTTGCATTTTAATTATCGTATATATTTGGAGAATTAGTCCCTCTTATACATCTGAGACATTTTTACTCAATCCTTAGAAAACTGTTGGTGCTTATAAAATTCAAGAACCACTAAAAGAGCTCCTTGCCCCCAGGGATTAGAGACTCAAACATTGAAAATCATTCCTATACAATATCTTCTAGACTCAGATTTTTTGCAGATTTTCCATGGATTTCTCATACCCATAGTTTCCAGATTTTCAGATTTCATGGATCAGCAAAATTTCCAAAACAATATGGAAATCAACATAAGATTCCCAACTTTTTGTTTAGTAAATTAGGGGCATGAAACAACAAGCAAATATACACATATAAGATGTTAATATCTTCATTTAATAAAAGAAAGGACATTTTAACACCGAAAAAGGTGTAAATGACCTAATCTCAAAGAATGATCCTTGGAATTGAAGTAATTTAGCTTATGAAATTCACTATGTTGTCGTTACTTTTCCTAATTTACCACTTCTGATTAAAACCTCTCACGGCAGGGCATCAGTGCCATCAAGGTTTGGAAACCAGTGCTCTGAACTATCTAATCACATCGTGTATTGTAGCATGAAAGAGGTGAATGAAAGAGCCACTCTAGAGTTTTCTCTTACAAAACAGGCGATGGTTGATGGTTGACTTGAGATGGGGGTTTTCAAACATTTGCTGCATATAAAAGTCACCTGGAGAATTTTTAAAATTCTAGGTGCCCAGACATTAATCTTTGTCAATTTTCTCAGAAAAATAGAATCTCTAGGGATAGGTGTTTTTTTTTAAAAAAAAAAAAAAAGCTTCCCAGGAGATTCCAATGCGTATCCAAGGTTGACACCCAAAGCTAGCACCTCACTCCTCAGATCAGCCACATCGCCATCACCTGGGAACTTGATAGACCTGCAGAATAACAGGCCCCACCCAGTTTTACTGAATCAGAATCTGCATTTTAGGGCACCTGGGTGGCTCAGTCAGTTAAGCCTCTGACTTCGGCTCAGGTCATGATCTCATGGTTCAAGCCCCACATCAGGTTCTGTGCTGACAGCTCAGAGCCTGGAGGCTGCTCTGGATTCTGTCCCCCTTTCTCTCTGCACTGCCTCTGCCTACCTCTGTCTATCAAAAATGAATAAACATTTAAAAAATTAAAAAAAAAGAATCTGCATTTTAGCAAAGTTTACAGGTGGTTAATTTGCATATTAAGGTTTGAGATGCCTAATAAAGACAGAAGTGAGGCTACCATATTTTTAAAAGTA
This sequence comes from Proteles cristata cristata, assembly GCA_017311185.1. Lineage (NCBI taxonomy): Eukaryota > Metazoa > Chordata > Mammalia > Carnivora > Hyaenidae > Proteles > Proteles cristata. Next base: position 31,573 of record JAESUZ010000907.1, read on the forward strand.
CTATTCTTTTTGGGGCACCTGGGTGGCTCAGTCGGTTAAGCCTCCAACTTCGGCTCAGGTCATGATCTCACGGTTTGTGGGTTTGAGTCCCACATTGGGCTCTGTGCTGACAGCCAGCTCAGAGCCTGGAGCCTGTTTCTGATTCTGTCTCTCTCTCTCTCTCTCTCTCTGCCCTTCCCCTGCTCATGCTGTCTCTCTCTCTCTCTCAGAAAAAAAAAAAAGTACTATTCTTTTCTTAGAACCCTAACCAGGCCAAAATAATCATCATCATCATCATCATCATCATCATCATCAAGAGATGGCAGCTCGCAGAAACAGCTCGAGAATTTTGTCCATAATCTTGTGGCAGGGAGTACTTTCTAGTTCAACTGAAGGAAAAAAAAGCATCTCAAATCCTGAGAAATGAATAATCTACTCCACTAAGGCCTCCTTCATTAGAATAACCAGCTGCCCTTTCCCATCAGATGTCCTAAGGCAACGGTTCCCAAACTTTGGTGTGTATCAGAACTAAATGAAGAACTAATAAACTACAGAGACCCAAGTTCCTGATATAGGGGAGAATCTGGGTCTTTGTACTATTACCAAGTTTTCTGGGTAACTCAGATAACCTTAAAAACATTGAGAACCACTGTTCTAAGGCATAGGCTTCTATTTAATATAGAAGAATTTTAAATCATCTTCCTTTTCTTCAAGATCTTAATACAAATTTCTTCCCCAGTACAGATATACTGATGTTTCATACTATAGAATGCAGGCTTTTAACTCTATCATGATGAAGTAACTTAGGTGGAGGTAGATATCCCACTGAGGTCTATAACTATAATTATCAATTCCTCATTTTAGGTGAATTGGTTACTTTTATGATACCTAAAATCCTATGAGAGAGAGAGATAGCTGAGTGTATGACTGGAAAAAACTTCTTTAAATATGCATACCTTCCTAAAAAGTGTGTGCAAATAGGATAAAAAAAATCTGGATTAACCATTGCAGTTGATCTTCTGGAATATCATGGAAGGAGAGTCAGATTTTACTTATATTGTAGCTTCTCGAATAATTTTGGGGAGCTAGAGCCATGAGCCTCCAACCTCTTATGGCTTCAAGAACTTTACAATGTATTGTTGAGTTTTGCTAGATTTAGTGTGGTATCACATGTAAATGTTACCTTAACCTCATAGATGAGGAAACCAAGACCTGACAAACCTCAAAGTAAGTAGAGCAAGGTTAGAAAAGAATGAAGAAAGATGAAACTGAAAGAGGGAGACATGAGGGGGGCACTTGGAGAAGTCAATGCCCTATAGACATGAATTTTTCAAGAAGATCAAAAAAGAACGGCTGTAGTTCCCTCCCTTGAGCAATCCCAAGAGCTCTTGAAGCAAAGCAGCCAAAAGGGAAGCATGAATTTATTTGCCCTGTTTTTGATGTGGAGTTGGTATCCTTGGAAACTGTACGGTCTAATATTATGGGAAAGCAACTCGTCTGCTTTACTGATGTTGCCTAACACCTCCTAGAAAAGAGGTTCTTGACTTTGGCTACTTGTTAGTATCCCCTATGGAGCTGTAAAAATCCTGATGTCACCTTCTGCCCTTTGAAAAGTTAAAGCAGAAGATGTTGTGGGGGATTCACATCAACATTTTTAAAGCTTTCCAAGTTATTCTGGTATGCAGACAAGACTAAGAACCAATGTCCTCAAAAATAGAGAGAGGAGGAGGGGAACGGTGGGATATTCTGTTGCTGGATGGAACAATGGATCGATGTAGAGGAGGAAAGTCTTAGTGGTTGCTGAAATCTCAAACTATAAGATAAGTAACGGGTAACAGCATGATATGCTATACTGGAAAGAACAAGATCTCATACACTTAGAGAAGTATTTTCCTTTTAGCTCAGTCACTACCAAGAACAGTCCCATGGCAGCAGCAACAGTGGCTGTAATCTTTTCCCTCTCAAGACTTGTAAGTATCCCCAGTGCCTAGAATTTGGTCTTAATATTGCTCTAGTTTAAAGAAAAGGGGGGCGAGGGGGAACAGAAACTATTAGATTGTAGTCAATTCCATGTCCTTGCACTGGACAAAATCAGTAAAGGCTTGTAACACCTGTTGTTTCCAAGAAGCAAAAGCAATTTTATTTATTTTTATTTCCTTTAAATTTCTTACTTTTTAAAAATTGTACTTATTTATTTTGAGGGAGAGCAAGAGAGAGAATCCCAAGCATGCCCCAGGCTGTCAGCCTGACTCAAGGCTCAAACTCGTGAATTGGGAGATCATGACCTGAGCCGAAACCAAGAGTCGGGCACTTAACTGACTGAGCCACCCAGGCACCCCTAAAAGTGGTTTTAAAATAGCAGAGGCAATGTCAAAAGGAAAAAGAATCTACTTAAAGGAGGTCCTATTTGTCAAGTTGTGATCATTTAGAGTAATAAAAATCATCAAAGAAAACAAGTTGTGCTTGTAGAAGTCCATGATGCTAAGAAAAGGGTTAATATAAAGAAAATGTACAAAAATATAATTGTAGTATCAGTGAACAATGAGTATTACCATGCACACTTCAATTTATTTACTTAACTAAGAAAGTGTTTATATATAACTGTATACATATAGATATTTTGTGGGTTATTGTTAAGTATATTTCTGTTTATAAAGTATAGATGGGTACCATTTTTAATGTGTATAAATCACAGAGAATTACATTAACTTATAAGACAAATTCCTAGAAATAGCAGAAACTGTAACATAAATGGACCGATGCCCTCAGCATCTGTGGTTTTATATAAAGTGAGGAGGAGTCCAGCAGTTAACTAGCACCAGTTACAATGTTCAATTTCCAGTTAGAAGGATGATACAACCATTCATTCCAAAATAACTTAGTTAACTATCCTGAAGAAGAATCTAAATTTTCAGACACCTTCCTGTCTCCCTGGGAATGAAAAACTTCTTGATGACCCAACTAATTCTAAAACAATGTCATTAAGAAAGGCATATGCTTTAAAATATCAAAACCAGGCTAGGTTAATATATCATGAAAACATTACAAAGGGTGTGCCAGAGATTAAAAACAAAGAAAATAAAACTTAAAGGATACCTTAGTTTTAGTTTTTGTAAAAAGTCAGAATTTATATGAAAAACTAAAATCGAGATCCTATGGTAGACAGAATAACGCCCCCACCAAAGATGCCCTTGCCGTAATATCCAGAACTCGTGACTGTTCGCTTAGATGGCAAAAGGGGTTTTGTAGATATGATTAAATTAAGGATCTTGAGACAGGGAGATTATCCTGGGGTGGGCCCAATAGAATTACAGCAGTCCTCAGAAGAGAGAGGCAAAAGGTTAGAAAAGAGAGAAGATGCTCTAGCCAGGCTACTGGCTTTTGAAGATGGAGGAAGGCTGGAAACGGTATGGACCTGGGTTCTCCCCTGGAGCCTCCCTGTGGAACCTTTAGACATCTGGCCTCCAGAAGTGTAAGATAATAAATCTGTGTTGTTTTAAGTCACTAAATTTGTTAAGGCACCCACAGGAAACCAATATAGACCCATGATAAAAAGTGAAAACTATGTCATAAAAATAATATATTCAGCCTAGTGCCTAGCAGCTTGAGTTTATTTCCTCTTGAACTCACCAACCAATTCCCACACTCCTACCAAAATTGAATGTTCAGCAATCCATTTAACCTGCTTTCCTAGCCTCCTGAGATGATTTTTTTTTTTACCATATAAGCCTGGTAAAATTACATACATAAGTTCTGAAAAGGTATCAAAGTAGTCTTTTGTAGAATTCCTGACAAACCAGCAATGTATAGAAGTTTAAATTCCAGGACTATATAAAGATAAGAATAAAGGTAGGGATAAGAATGTAAAACAACCTCTATGATCAATAGCGGTGTGCCCAGTGTTGTTGTTAAAATATTAATCAGCTCTGTAATCAATATGCTATTTTATGTGTATCTTTTCCTTCTTTAAACTATTTAGAGTATTTAAGGAAATCCGAAATGCTAGGCTTATGAATAAGTTAAATGTATAAAAGCATTTGATTATTTTTGCAATCAGTGTTTAAACAGTTGAGGAGACTTGTTTTGTTCATTTAATATGTATTTCATTTATTGGTTAACTAGTATGGTGAATATTTAAAGCACTTGTTCTGAAACTTGAACATGCATCAGAATCACCATGAGGGCTAGTTGGAAAACAGCCAGTTGTGTTCCTGACTCAGTAGGTATGGATTGGGGCCCAAAAGAATTTGCATTTATTTTTTTAAATGCTTATTTATTTTGGAGAGAGAGAGAGAATGAGTGAGTGGGGCACAGAGAGAATGGGGCAGAAGATCCGAAGCAGGCTCTTTGCTGACAGCAAAGAACACGATGCAGGGCTCGAACTCCTCAAACAGGAGATCATGACCTGAAGTCAGACACTTAATCAGGTGAGCTATCCAGGTGCCCCAGGTTTTGGGGCATTTCTAATAAACTCCCACCTACTACTTATGCTGTGGGTTTGGGGACCACATTTTGAGAACCACTAAGGAATGTTAGCTATTTTATGTTTCAAGGAATGTTTAATGCTTGATAAATTCATAAGATTAATATATTGGACTGTAAAGAAAGTACAGAAAGTAAGGTCCATTCCTTTAGGCACAAAAAGCCCCCTGAAAATTAAAGAATCTGTGGGCAAAAAGGAGTACAACAAAGCTTGGTCGAAAATGCCACTTTAGGGGCACCTGGCTCAGTCGGTTAAGCATCTGACCCTTGATCTCAGCTCAGGTCAAGATCTCAGGGTCATGAAATTGAGTCCCATGTCAGGCTCCACGCTGAGTGTGCTTGAGATTCTCTCTCTGTCTCTCCCTTTGCCCCTCCCTAGCTTGTGCTCTCTCTCAAAAAATTAAAAGGGGTGCCTGGGTGGCTCAGTCTTTGAGCATCTGATTTCAGCTCAGTTCATGATCTTGCAGTCTGTGGGTTCGAGCCCCACATCGGGATTGCTGCTCTCTGCATAGCCCACTTCAGACCTCCTGTCTCCTTCCCTCCCTTCCTCCCTCCCCCTCCCTCTCCCTTCCTCCCTCCCCCTCCCTCTCTCCTTCCTCCCTCCTCCCCCTCCCTCCCTCTCCCTCCCTTCCTCCCTCTCCTCCCTTCTTCCCTCTCCCTCTCTCTTTCTCTCTCTCAAAAATAAATAAACATTAAAAAAAAAAAAAAAAAAGGAAAGAAATGCCACTTCAATCCTTCCACCACAGAAGCTGACGGTGAGGTAGAATTAATGATATGGCGCAAAAGGAGCAGCTCCCAGATTGTTTCCACATTGGGATCACTTGTGGAAATAAAGATATTTAAGAGCTTTAAGTAGGACAATTCATATTTATTTTGCCAATGATACTGCTTTCTACTTTGTGTTTAAAGTGGCTATAAATCATAAAGAAATCAACATTCTTAGTTTTCTTCTTCCAGGCTACTAAAGATCTTTAAAACAAAAACTTTTCACTGGAAACAATAACAAACCTATACCTAGAGCTGGATTTATAGGCCCATTAACAGTAATCTGGGTTTTCAATGGCTCTCCATCAATTGAAAACCCTAGCTTTAAACGTTGTAAAGACTGTGTTGTCTGTGCTACAAATGAAAGGCTGACAAGTTAAAATACTCTCTGGCTCTATAATGACTTGATTTTTGTCTGTTTTCATTTCCATTGGATACACAGAGTTCTGTCTGCCTTCTGGTGGATTCCTGCAGCTTTGTAGACAATCTTGGGCATCTGTCAACAATGGTAGCAAAATAGCTTTTGCAAAATCCACATCACCCAGTGTTAAACTTTCTCACACATATCAGTTTCCTCTGGAGGTTTGATGGCCAATATTAGGGCTTAAAAAATAATCCACAAGTTAAAATATGTATTCAACTTGATTTTACCTAAATGTTTAAGATCTAGGAATTCCCCCACCTACTTCCCCACCCCCACCATCTCTTTTCCTACTGTCTAGAACAAGGAGAAACATGGCATAGGGCTTTAAATGAAAAGACTGTTCAGGAGATAAAATGTTAACATTGATTATTCAGACTGACAGCAGTATTGGTGGTTCTATCTATATTTTTAAATATCTTTTAGTATTTTCTACCAAAAGGAGTCTTACTGTAATAACTACAAAAAAAAAAAAAAAAAAAACCCTCCCACCTTCTCCAAACATGAATTTGCAAGTAATTGAAAATGAACTAGAGCTTCTAAAAGCAATGACTCATTCTTGGCCTCGGTAAAGACATGTGCAAGATGGGCCTGGAACATCTTGCCATATCAGAAAGCAAAGGAGTTCTCAAAGACTAATAGCGTTATGTCAAAGTGACCCAGTAGCCAATTTGAGGGCAGATCACATTGGCCAAATAGGGGATAATTTGTGCACCAGTAAGAATAATAACTGCAGTAAATTGAAACCTTCCAATATATTAAAATACATGGACTTTATAAAGATACTAAAAAATGGAAGAATGTAGACAAGAGTCATAACAAGACCAGTTTCAACTCAATGTAGAAGAGAACTCTCAGGCGGTTTGTATAAACTCTCATCAGAACAGTGAGACCTGCATCAGAATGAAACAAGATAGCCCACTGTATAGAATGCCCTAGTATATCCATGCAAGCTCAAGGACAGTGTTGAGGAAATGGTGTAGAGGTGGCGTGAAATAACCCATAAAGACCTTTCTGACTTTGAATTTCTATTATTCTTTGACATTTTTTCCTTTGGTATAAGATCCAAACTTTTGAAGTAATTAACTGAAACACCCCCAAGGCCAAAACAAAACAAAACAAAACAAAAAATATTATAAGCAAAGTCCCTCATGGCCCCAGGAAAGCCTGATGCGAAGTCTGTGTGGTTGGGTGAACAGATACTAAAAAGCAAACAAACCTAATAAAAAAACAACAATGAAACGGCGGGGGAGGGGGGGGAGCCACTAATACATAGTGTGCTGGGCCAGATCTTAAGAGCAAATGTGGATATTGATGAGATGGACAATCACATAATAATCCTGATGCTGTTAGAAATTGAGTTCTTCCTAAACTATTGGAACGTGGTGAATGCACTGCAAAAGCCACAGGCAAACAGAACTTGTGTTCTCATAGGGCCCTGCCATGCATTCTTCCTTTTGTCCTTCTCCTGCCGTGAATCGGACCGTGTGCTCCCAGCATTCCAGTTTGTTACCAGTGACACCTCCAACCAGTTGAATAGCTGCCTGGCAAACAGTGGGAGGAATTTTTGGCTCTGTGTGGCACCGCTAAGAGCGCTGTAATTATTACAAAATGGATATTTCCTATTTTTATTTTTTAGTGAAGCAAGCCAAGGCCTTAGAGGAGACATAGACTTTATCCCCAATGTACATTGGTTAAGGAATAGACTTGTTAACGGAGTCTTCCTCCAAGAGACAGAACATTCCATGTGCTCTGATATCTCTACCCAGGTTATAAGTTTAGTTATATCAATATAAGAATAATGAGGAAACAAAATAATACCTTTAGCAAACCTAGATGGGCTCCTCTCAAATGGGCTGGTGTTGGAAGATGCTGAATAATTGCCACACACAATTCATTTGTGAAAGCTTCTAAAATGGCTAGATTATTTTGACTTGGATATTAGTGTCTTATATTGAGGACCTCAGGGATAAATGGGTAGGGCACGATGGCATTGAGAATGACTGCCTCAAAATGTACTATAGGTATTTCAGTGTTGGGTCACCATACGCTGACTAGGGGACCACAGTGAGTGATATCTCAAATTAAATCAGAGCTTGTCCTGAGATGGATACACACACATACATACCAATTTCTTAATACCTACTAAGGTACCAATATTTTAAAACATTTTTAGGGGGGAGAGGCAGAGGCAGAGGGAGAACAAAAGTCTTAAGCGGGCTCCATGCTCAGCACAGAGCTCAACATAGGGCTCAATCTCACAACCATGATATCATGACCTGAGTTGAAATCAAGAGTCAGACGCTTAACTGACTGAGCCACCCAGGTGCCCCTGAAACGTTTTAGTAAGAAGCCTAAGAAAGATTGCCTTTTTCAAGCTTGATATTACTGGTATAAATATCTTTAATAATGGTGTCCCCTAAATTCATGTTCACCTGGAAACTCAGAATGTGACCTTCTTTGGAAGTAGGGTGTGTTATGCTGAGCGAAATGAGTCAGGCAGAGAAAGACAGATACCATATGTTTGCACGTATAGGAGGATCAGGAGGAACTTAACGGTGGACCATGGGGGAGAAGAAGGGGAAAAATACTGGGGGAGAGGGAGGGAGGCAAACCATGAGAGACTCTTGAATGCCGAGAACAAACTGAGGGCTGATGGGGATTGGGGGGGAGGAGGGGTGTTGGGCATGGAGGAGGGCACTTGTGGGGATGAGCACTGGGTGTTATATGGAAACCAACTTGACAATAAACTATTAAAAAATTTTTAAAATTTTAATAAAAGGAAGTAGGGTCTTTGCGGATGTAATTAGTTAAGATGAGGTCATACAGAGTTAGGGAGGGCCCTACATCCAATAACCGATATCCCGGACGAGGAGAGGATACACAAAGACATGCAGAGAAGAAGCCCAGGTGAACATGGAGGCAGTGTTTGGAGTCATGCAGCCATAGGCCAGGAAACACCAAGGAAGGATTCTACCCAGAGCCTTCAGAGAGAGCATGGCTTTGCTGACACATTGATTTTGGACTTCTCGCCTCCAGAGCTTTGAGAGAGCGAATAATCTCTGTTGTTTTAAGCCCCCGAGTTTGTGGTCATTTGTATGGCAGCCCTAAGAGACTAATACAGTGATTTATGCTACTTTTCCTTTCTACTACTTTTCCATTGGTAGAACACATTCTAGAAATCGCTACCATTAGTAAATTACAGCTATAGGGAAAGTAAGTAGAGGCGAACCAGCAGCTGTATGACTAAGTGCTGTACTACAGTGAAGTGACTATGCAGCTATCATGGCCCTTTCAATGGTGGATGCAGAGCATTTGGCATAAACAGCTGTCATTATGGACGAAACAGCAAGCCCTGAAACGAGTGATAATGTCCCACTGCTGATGCTACGTTCCATCCAATTTCAGACTTCTGAAGGATCCATGATCTCAGTCATGATAAAGTGTCGCTTCTGGTATCACATCTGAAAGGACAAGCCCAGAGTGAAGGGAAACATGGACTATCCATCCCTTAACCCCAAGAGAGCACCAGAGAATTGACAAAATCTGAAAACACCCTCAAAGCTGAAGTAAATTTACCTGAAAACATAAGTAACTGTTGTGTCTTCTGGTATGTTACAGGGTAGAAAAGAATTGCTAAGAGAGACTTTTCAAAAGAGGGAATTGAGCAACACTTGATTCTATCTGATGGGTGCTTGGCCCTACAGGGATCCACACTGAACTGAGAAAACAGTGCAGATTTTGAGGCTATCCTCCTATGCGTGCAATATATGCTCCCTTGCCAGTTAGAGTGCATCTAGGTAAAGGACATTTAGCAAAACCCGGAAGAGATGAGAGCCCAGTTGTGCAAAATGAGTTAACACAGCAGGTCCTGACATGGCTGTCTTCGAAAGGCCTACTTTCAGGGCTGGCACTCAGCTGGCGTCTGGGAACTTGGACTTCCAGAGGGTTTCCAGTCCTAGAAATAGTAAGGATGGCTCACTGCCTAAGCTGTATAAACACTATGGATGACACTGAACACTTCCCTTCCTCCTGGGAGTCTGAGACTTTGGGTTTATGCTACGCTGAGGGTGTCTATGTCACCAACGCTCAATAAAAATCTTGGGCACTGAGTCTCTAAGGAGGTTCCCTGGTAGACAACATTTTACATGTGTTGACACAACTCCTTGCTGGAGAAGACCCTGGGAAGCTTGTGCCTGGTCTCCCCTCATCTTGACCCCATGCACCTTTTCCCTGTGCTGACTTTGCTTTGTATCTTTTTTGGGAAGGGGAGGATAAGGGATCTTAGCCATTAGTATGACCATATGCTGTGTCCTAGGAGTCCTCCTAATGGATTATCGAACCTGAGGGTGACCTTGGGGACCCCGACACGTCAGCTCTTCCACAGTATCAGTCAAGAGCTCCATCTCAGTGCTCCCCTCACTCCCCATGGGCCCCCTCAGATTACACAATACTCAACTCAGACTTAGCCAAGGAGAATTTGCCCACAATCTTGTGAAGAGTGGACAGGTTTTATTCCTGTCATCAACAAAGTAAAGAACAATACATTTTATGTTTAATGTGTGTTTAGGTACCTGTCGGTCTGATTTATCTTTCCTTTGGTGGCTCAAACCGGACCAACTTGTAAGGGTCCTTTTTATTATTTGAAGATCTAAAATATGTTTACTTGCAAATCCTAAAACATTGCTTCTCTTCCTGAATACATTACACTTGCTCTTATCTTAAGCTTTTGTAACAGCAGCTCCTTCAGTCTGAGGTACTTTTCCCACAGCTTTGCGTTCCTGGCTCTTTCTTTCCAGTCAGTTCTCAGCTGTTACCTCCTCAGAGAGGCCTTTCCTGACCACCCAATCTAAAGTAACGCCCACAGACCACCCTGCTTTTGCTTCATCCTAACACTCATCCCAACCTGATAGTCTCTTCACACTTTCTTTGTCCAGTGAAAGCCCCCCTCCCTCTAGAATATCATTTCCACGCAAAGAAGGATTTTGTTTGATTTGACCAGCAATTTATTCTCAGTGCTAAAACAATTCCTGGAAGAAAACGTAGGCACTCAATAAATATTTTTGAATAAATGAATAATTAAATCATTTGACTAAATAATTGACACTTTGGAAATTGCACTTAACAGATTTTAGGAGGCCAGTTTTGCCTTTTTTTTTTTTTTTTTAATTGTTGCCACATTCACTTTATTCCCTTTTTGGTTCTTCTGTCACCAATGGGAGGTCACTTGTTTTTATTCCGCCGGGTCCCCAAAGTAGCCAGACAGGCGGATGGAGAAGCAACACCACCAGTCAGTGTCAGGTGTGCATTATTCTCTTGATTTGAAAAGGCCAGTACTGTCATTTAAACATCATCCAATCTCTTTGCATCTTACCAAGTTTAACTTCCACAAAAAGCAAGGAGAGGCAATTGCTATGGATTGTACGTATGGTGCATATTGGCAGGATAGAGGTCATTAAGATGCACTTCCTTGCTTCTCCCGTTCAATTGCTTCTGTGGAAGGCAGTGGATTTCTCCTGTCTTCTTCAATTTAGATTTATTGAATTTCTGAATCTCAGCCATATCTTGTTTGTCAGATATTTTGGCAGATGAAGCAGGAATGGGGTATACGGAAGAAAGTCAGATTCCACGGTGGCTACCCTGACTCCCTTTCTGACATCCCCACCTCGCATTTCAGCCTCTTCTGCTAATAAGAGTATATAATAAAGAGAACAATTGCACTAGCCTTATTCTCCTTGCACCTAAGTATGCCCTCCTGCTCCTCCCTAACTGCTCCTGTCCACAAGTTCAGCCTTCTGAGGTTCTCCCACAGTGAGACTCTGGAGCTCATTTTCTACCAATGAGCTTATAGTTCTATTTATCCAGCGTTCAACTTCACCCAAGGTCTATCTCTGTGGACATTCGTATTGGAAGTTCAACCTTTAATGCAATATGTCTAATTCCTAATCTAGCACCCTGTCTCCAAAGCAGAAACTACTTTCATTTTTCCATTTCTGCTAATGTATCCACATATATTTTAAGAATAATCAATGGGAAATCATTTTGCTTCCACTATCAACATACTCCTCACAATCGGTTATCATGAAACCATATAAATATCTTATTAACTATCCCTTCCTTACCATTCCCTTCACTCACACGCTAGCATAGACTGACAGCACAACAGCCCAGGATTGCTACGCAGCCTTGCAATTCAGGGTTTTGCAAAGTGTACTCCAGCCAGTCAGGCAACAGAACCATTTGAGGAGCTTGTTGAAATATAAATTCTTCAAAACTATCTGATCTCTCACCCGCAGAGGTAGAATTTCTGAGGGTGGGCCCAGAATTCTGCATTTGTCTGCACTGGGACACACCTCTGTTGAAGGACTACCACTTCATAATCTAATATATTTGCATGCACTTGAGAGTATAAATTGGGCCTTACGGAGCAGAATTCCCTCGTTTTATAGAAAAGGAAACTACGATCTGGGGAAGTTTTCACCTATGACTCACAGGAGGTAAGTGGCAAAGCTTGGACCAGATCTCAACCCTTGTGATTTCCAAACCATGCCTGGCTGCTAGCCTTTTAAAAGACCTGCATATAAGGTTGGCCCTTGGATGGCATCTGGGAGCTTCGATTTGGGGAGGGTATCCAGGACTGATAAGAGTGGCCCACTAGGCCTAGAATGTTTTGGGGTTGTTAGTTTGTTTGTTTACAAACAATATGGTTTTAAGTGAATGCCTGCTTTCCTTCTGAGAGTCTAGATTTGGGTGCATGTCAAATAGAGGATACTATGTGACCAGCCCCCAATAAAAATCCTGGGTACTGAGTCTCTGAGTTGCCAGTTCCCTGGTTGGCAGCATTTCACACGTGTTGTCACAACTTGTTACTAAGGGAATTAAACGGGCCCTGAGTGATTCCATGGGAAAAGGACTCTTGGAATCTTGCACCTGGTTTCCCTTAGACTTTGCTACATGTGACTTTTCAGTTTGTTGATTGTGTTTAGTATACTTTCACTATAATAAATCACAGCTGTGAGTATGACTATATGCTGAGTCCATGAATCCTCCTGGTGAATCATCAAAGAGGGGGGTGGTGTTGGGGACCTCAGGACACACAAGCCAATGCTTTCCATAATGTATTTCACTGTCCCCCTCATGGGTTGTATAGAAGAGGCAGTAGGGGCAGTCAAAATAGCCTGGCTTAAAAAAAGCATGATTTAAATGCTGTCCTCGCTGCTAAGCTCCATTCCTTCTCTAGGTCATGGTTTTGTTGTCTATAAAATTGAGCCAATAATACTTAATTTGTAAGGCTTTTACAAGGATTTAGAGACAATATACAAGAAAGCCACCCATTAGGGAGGAGCCATTATTTTTATTCAGAGTCTTTTGGGTAAGAATGAATTCTATGGCTCCACTTTTATGTATCCATATATCCATGTAGCAGTGGAACTAATTATATGGACTAAAAGGTCCCGATTCTGTTGGAACTTGTGAGCAGATTGTTGTTCTTGGGATCTGTGTAGAGCTCCTCTAAGGACTTGCATGGGAATTGTTGTGTGGAGAGCAAACACAGCAAAGCACATGTTTATACTCATTCTCAGCTTTCAACCCATGCTTGGTTATTTGTCTCTTGCTTTTGGGCTCCTGCCCACTCCACTGATTTCCAGGTGCTGACCTCTTTCTGGCTGCCCATTTGCACCCCTTAACTCTTTATTGGATGCTTAGTTGTTCCTCCAACTTTATCCTTTTCCAACCACTACTTCACACATGACTTATTCACCATCATTCACTTGGTTCAATATGGAAGAGCCCCACTGAAACTTCTACCCCAGATGTGCCCCTGGTGTTATTTCTTAACCAGCTTGTAATATTTGCTTTGGAATGAAGTATAGGTCACTTTTGTGGAAGCAGGATTATTAGGCAAATGTAATCCCCGTCAGCGGCAGCATATTGGGAAGAAAAACTCATATATGTTTATTTATTCTTTTTGTTCCATGCATCCAGAAGATGGACACAAACATTGCTTAATACTAACATTGTCCCATCTGACATAATATCACTAAAAGGTGGAAAGATGAGTTATTTCAAATCTCTTTAGCAATTCAGATGAGGTAGATTCTTTAGCATACACTAGGGCAGCTTCCATAAAAAGTAGTGTCACAAGGAGTTAGTTTATGGCATATCATTTTCAGGAAAAAGTCATTAGTCTTTGATATCAAGGGTGAAATATTTAACCAAAGACATTTGCTCTGTAGTTCTCATCCAAGCATGCTCTAATGGTGACAGCATTGCATGGGGAGCAGGGGGGCTCTGTGTTTCAGTCTTTAACTATAATATAATTTTTAAGAGACTTTTCCTACATCTAGTTTTATCTAGGTAGGGGTGAGCTACTCCTACTTGCCAATAGAATGTGTGCAAGTGATTGTGTCACTTCCCTGCTAAGGTGAGTTTGAAGCAAGTATCCCATCTCTGTACTCTCTTCCCCTTGCTCCTTGGCTGGATGTTAATACCCAGAATGACCTTGGAAACTACATGTTGAAAATGGTAGAGCCATTCTCATTTGGAGTCCCTGAAAAGCCACATCAATAATGAATACTTACTTACTAATGGCTAACATCCATACTACGTTAGCCATTGACATTTTGAGATTTTGTGTTATCGTAGCTAGTACGTACCTAATTGTTTCACCTCTTTATGCCAATCTATTTGGTTTGTTATACGATTAAATAAGTTAGAACAATGCTTAACACATAATAAATGCTCAGTAAATGTTAGCTGTTAATATTATTTTCTGCTCCGATGCTAACTAGTTATGAGTCACCTAACATGTCAGTTTCCCTGTACATCTGTTTCTTCAACTGTAAAATGCATCACACTTGATGCTTTCTAAGTTTCCCTAAGTTTGAAATTTTATAATCAGAAACCTCTTCAAATTGCTAAGAAAAAAAATATCTTAACCCATAGAAACTGACCAAAGAATGAAGAGAAAGGCATTCAAAGCATCAGGTAAAGAGAGAAGGAAAACAGAGAACAGTACAAAGAATACTGAGAGGAGAAAACCTTATTTCAAAAAAAGCATGTTTTCTTTTTGAAATTCATCAATCCTGAAATGAGCTTTGAAGGGAAGAAGATTTACAAACCGAGCTGTGTCCGTGAGACTTTCATTCACACCCAAATGAATATCTTGTGTGGTAAGAAAACAAGGGTGTCCTCCCAGAAGTGCAAAGCCTACAATAAAAGAAAAGGGGGAAAAGCATTTTGAGAAAAAAGAACTAAAGTAGAAGACAAAATTATAAGGAATTGGCAGCATCTCAATTGAAAAGTCAAAATTTTTAAAACTCTCTAATGTCCCTGTTAGGAAATTCCCAGGCAAAGCAAAATGAGGAACTGAGGGAGGTAGATAGAATTTTCTGTAAAAACACTCAACTCCCCTTCAGATGGAGGCCCATTTCTCCACCCTGTTGTTCAGAACCTAGCAATAATGGGGCATTGTTCCCTTCTGGAGGCTATGCCTGGTTTTGATTCTTTAAAATATATAATGATGTCCATCCCAGAAAACGGAAAAATACACCGTAGTGTGGGATTTCATGGATTATAATGGAATACTACTCAGGAATAAAAAAGAACGAACTCCTAATACAACATGGATGAACCTCACGATCATTAGGCTAGGTGAAAGAAGCTAGACACAGAAGAGTAGATAATGTATAATAATGTATAATTCATATAATGTTTATATGAAGACCTAGAACAGGCAAAACTACCATAGAGTGGCAGAAATTAAAAGAATAGTTGCTTTGGGGTGCCTGGGTGGCTCAGTTGGTTAAGGGGTCGACTTCGGCTCAGGTCATGATCACACAGTTTGTGAGCTCGAGCCCCGAGTTGGCCTCTGTGCTGACAGCTCAGAGCCTGGAGCTTGCTTTGAATTCTGTGTGTGTGTCTCTCTCTGACCCTCTCTCATTCTCATTCTGTGTGTATGTCTATCTCTCTCTCTCTCAAAAATAAATAAACATTAAAAAAAAATTTTGTTAAAAAGAGTAGTTGCTTCTGGAGAGGGTGATTGGTTAGGAAGGATCATTGTGAACTTTCTAGGGCACTAGGGGGTGTTTTATACCTTGATAGAGTTAGTAGGTTTAAAAAAATTGAAAATTAAGTAAGTAGTTGCTTCTGAAATGGGATGAAATAATTCTATTCTACCTATTTTATGCTAGTTAAGAGTGTTCACTTAAATATGCCCAGACTAGGTTTTTAGATAGAGGGTACTATGTTCTGACTCTGGCGATGACTATTCCCAGAGCACTACCATGCGCTAGCACTTTATAAACATTCTTCCATTGAAAGCTTCACTCTAACAAGAACACAGTAGATATTATTATAAGAACTTCATAGACAAGAGTTCTGAGAGTCAAGAGTTTAAAAACTTGTTCAAGATTGTTTGTAAGAGCCTATCTACAGCCCTAGGGCTTGCCGTAGGGGAGCCAGCCCCGGAGCTAACTTACAATGGAATGTGCAAAGACAAGGCCACATAGTGGAACTGGACTCAGCTTCTTCATCTGGAAAATGGGGCAATTTGCTTAGAGCCCTTAAGATCCCTTGCAGATGTGATGTGCTACATCCCAGGGAGAATCAGAGAAAAGAAGCACACTAACAATCCTCCTTGCTATGGGTCCTGTAATAAAGAGGCTGACTGAATTTATGATGTTTAACTGCTACCAGCTTTCAAGCCAGCCATGGCTCTCTCTTCTCCTTCTGCCCTATATCTGGGCAAGGTGGTAAGAATGTACACACGCTCCTTCCTTTGGCACTAGCAGGAGGTTCAAACTAAACAAAACCTGCCTGGCCTATGCATGGGAATCTTCACCCCAGCCCCACCTCCTAACCACAATAAAAGCCCAGGCCAGTATCATTTTTCCACACTCTGATGGCCACTTTGCGACCAGTGTCAGAGTCAGTCCTGCTCTACCCAGGAAGCCACACTGTGTAAAATAAACCTTTCATACCCTCTTGGTGCACGTGTGGCATCCTCACTGTCAACAGTCAAACAAAATTTTGGTGGAAGGCACATTTTGTCTCTGGGGAGTGACTGCAATAGGCCTTGGCATCACAGCATAGTTCTGAAATGTGTGCACTCATTCTAAAAAAAAATGTGCCTGCTGCTATTCTAGGTACTGGGAAAAGCATTATAAACAACAGGGTACAAGCCCCTGCTTACATAGAACTTACATTCCAATGGGGAGAGACAAATAATAAACTGAATGAGGAGGCACCTGGCTGGCTCAGTCGGTTAAGTGCCTGACACTTGATTTCAGCTCAGGTCATGATCTCATGGCTCATGGGGTCAAGCCCCACATCTGGCTCTGCACGGACAGCACGAGCCTGCTTGGGATTCTCTCTCTCCCTCTCTCTGTACCCCTTCCCCACTCATGCACCCGTGCTCACTCGCTCTCTCTCTCTCAAAATAAATAAGTGTTTAAAAATAAACTGAATGAGTAAATGAAGTATGTTCCATGTTAGATGTTGAGAAGCGCTATAAGAAAAATAGAGCAGGGAGGGGAGCGAGAGAATATAAAGGATGAGTTGTAATTTTAATATGGTCAAGGAGGACACACTGAAACCTACCAGACAGTGGAAAGAGCATATCCTGAGGTCCTCAGGAAGGGTCATGACTGGTGGGTACAAGGCACAACAAGAAGGTTGGTATGGAGAGTGCAGTGTGCGAGGAGGAGAATAGTAAGAGGTGAGACTGCAAAGGGACGGGAGGGAGGAAGCAACGACTTTGACTCTTGTGTGAGTACGATAGACAGCCACGGAGGGCTAGAGGGAGGAGCCACGTGATGGGCTTATGTGTTAATGTAACATCTGTAGTGGGGCAAGGGTGGAAGCATGGAGACCAGTCACTAGACCTGTGTGCAAAAACCTGGGTGAGAAGTGGCAGCTTGGACCAGGATGGTAACTGCTGAAATGAGGAGAATGTGATCGGGTTCTTAATCTATTCTGAAAGTAGAGCCAGCAGTCAACTGAACACCTTGTTTGATACCTCACTGAAAAAAGTAGCAATCAGAGAACTTCTGTGTTCCATCCATTTCCCCACCTGCCAGCATCTA
Source organism: Proteles cristata cristata (assembly GCA_017311185.1). Lineage (NCBI taxonomy): Eukaryota > Metazoa > Chordata > Mammalia > Carnivora > Hyaenidae > Proteles > Proteles cristata. Next base: position 49,306 of record JAESUZ010000907.1, read on the forward strand.
TACCCATATACTCTACTTGCCTTCCTCTAAAGTACAGATGAACTTTTCATGCCCCACATACTAAAAGCCATACCCCCTTGTGTACTCAAGAACATTGTTCTAGTAATTCTTCCCGTTCTCCCTTACATTACCTTCATCATGAATATGCTATTCTCATTTTTCACTCATTCAAAAAACAAATGCAAACGTCCACATCCCCATTTCCCCCTGCTAAGTATCCCTTTAACTCTTTGCTCCCTTTGCAACAAAACTTTGTTTTTCCTTTCCCCCTTCAGTCTCTTTTCTCATTTCCCTCTAACCTGTCCCCATAAGGCTTTGGCTCCCCTCCCCCCCAACACTGCACCAAGACTTCTCTCCTCAAGGTTACCAATAATATATCTGGTTGCCATTTTCAGTTCTCATTTTTCTTGAATTAGGAGAAACAAAGTTGTTCACCACCTCCTCCTTGATACACTTTCTTCAACCACTATCCGGGACACCACACCTTCCTGCTTTTACATCGACCTTAGTAGTTGCTCCTTCTCAATCTCCACCGCTGGTTCCTTCTCTTTTCCTGGACTTCTTTTTTTTAAATGTTTTATTTATTTTTAGGAGAGAGAGAGAGACAGCGTGAGCAGGGGAGGGTCAGAGAGAGAGGGAGTCACAGGCTGAAACAGGCTCCAGGCTCTGAGCTGGCAGTCAGCACAGAGCCCGACGCGGGTCTTGAACCCACGAACCGCGAGATCATGACCCAAGCGAAAGTCGGACGCTTAACCGACTAAGCCACCCAGGCGCCCCTTTCCTGGACTTCTTAATGTTGATGTGCTCCAGGGCCAGTCCGTGGTCCTCTTCTCTCCATCTGTACTCATTGCCTCTATAATCGTATCCAGTCTCATGGCCTTAAATACCATCTATATGCTGATGCCTCGCAAATATCTCAAGGGCACATCTCACTCCCAGACTCCAAACTAATAGCCAACTGCCTTTTCAACAGCTTTGTTCATGCGTCCAATAGACATCTCAAACACAATGCTTCCAAAACCGAACTCTCAATGTCCCCCCTCTATCCTGCTCCACTTTGTCCATTCTGCTCACAGTTGCTCAGGCAGAAACCTTGAAGTCATCCTTAGTGTCTCTCTCTTTCCTGATACATCAGAAATCTTATTGGCTATCCCTTCAAAATATACCCAGAATCTGTCCCTCTTATCCCTTCCACGGCTACTACTCTGGCCCTAGCTTCGATCTATTATAGCTACCTACTAACAGATTTCACTGCTTCCGTCTTCTCCCCACCCCCAATCCCTGCAGGTTATTCTTGAACCTTTTAAAATGCAGGTTAGATCATGTCCCTCTGTTCAAAACCCTCCAAAAATTCTTCATTTCACTCAGAGTAAAAGCCAAGTCCAAACAAGGGAGTACATGTTTTGCCCTCAGTTCCAGGAACATTCTTCTCCTTGTTTCCAACATACTGTATCACCCACGTGTTTATTATGTCTCTCCTTTATTGTCTGTGTCTCCACTAGAACGTAGGCTCCACGAAGGCAGGAATTTGCCTCTGTCTTGTTCACTGATGTATCACTCTCAAGAACTTAGAATAAATACTGGTACGTAGTAAGTGCTCCACAAATACTTGTCGAATGAACGCAGGAGGGATTTTGACTCTGGGAAGGGGCCTGTTCTGTTTACTTGCAAACATCTCCTAATACTGTTAACGGGAAGACCGGAATTTCCTATTATGTGTGAAGTGAGCTAATGGAATTTAGTGGTGATTACCGTCACTAATCACTCTTGAGTATTTAATCTGTTTCTAAATGGGGAGCATCACCTAAACAAAGGGGAATCCTGCACACTCATCAAGAAAGTATTCCTTGTGCACCTACTACGTGCCTCGAACAGAGATGAATGTCACTGAGGGTTGGAGACTATGGAGGGAGGTTTCAGACGAAGTTTAAGACCTCCTGGCAGGTCTGCTCCAAGTCATACTGTGACTGGAAGTCATTTTGCTGTTAGCAACGCAGGGTCGGGTGGCTGCCTTTTCATCTGTCTCTCTCTCTCTGCTATAAAGAAGATTCGCATCAAGCCTGGACTTATGAGGTAGGGGTAGGAAGAGGGGTTATAGGAAACATTAAGAAATAGGAGTCCAAGCCTTCAGCATTTCTCAAAGGAGATAAGATGGAGCGACATTGTTTCCGAGAAGGAATTTCCTCAGCAATTGTGGTCATTGGTCAGAAAGGAGCCTCAGACCCCAGTTTAAAAGCACAGGTCAAGCATTTGCCCGCTTATCGGACCCGGCTGGTGATAAGTGCTTTGGGAGGGGGTCAGAGGTTCCGAGAAGCCTCCAGGAGCTGCCATTGCTGATGAGAGCAGGGCAGAGGGACAGGGCTCTCCTCCCTCCTCACCCTTCATCCAGAGAAGTCTGCTTTTATCTGTCATTTGTTCATGCATTTGTGTTGGAAATTTTTGGACAAAGCGTTTCTTCTGTTAATATTTTAATTTCTTCCTGCGAAAATAAGAGTACATCTGATTTTACCCTTTTCCTCACAGATCCCTGCAAGCTTTGGACGAAGAGGTATAATTAGAATTCATACACTGGAAATATGAGTGCTCTGAGGGTTCTCACTGGTAGAACTAAGGCGGTCACGAACCTCTCTGTGCTTCACTTTCATACCTCAGAATAGTATCACAATTTTTATATTGTCACCTTTGTAAAGATGAGACATTTGAAATAGCTTGGAGAGCGCCAGCTTCTATGTCACCTTGAAAGTGAAATACCAAAGTTAAATAATGGAAAGAACCATCTCTTAGGATGCCCTGTGCATTTTTTTCTATCAGCTACTGCACTTACCGAGATTAATAAACGTATCCGTCTATCTGCTCAATTAATTTGCAATAAAAGAATATAATCATCAGTAGGCACACAGGAGAATTGTGCAGTTTGCCTGGCAGGCATACACAAAAGAGTGGATGAGGACTAAATGATCTACAACTACACACAGCGATGTCGGTACATCTCACAAACATAATGCTGAGCAAATGAAACCACACACAAAAGAGCATAACCTGAATGATTCCATTTATATAAAGTTTGAAAACAGACAAAGCTAATCTGTGCTGTTATAAGCGAAGATAATGGTTACCCTTGGGGAGAGGACGTTGCAAGTGCAGGAAGGTACAAGGGAGGTCTCCTGGGTGCTATTAATGTCCTATTTCTCTATCTGGGTATTACTTACAAGGATGTATTTACCGTAAGAATTCATTGAACTACAGATGCTTAATTTGTGCACTTTTCTATAAGCATGTTGCACTTAATAAAAATACTACGTGAAAAGCAATTAATATGGCTTAAGTTGGGTGGTGAGTTTTATTCTGTTCCCTAACATCAGCAGAAATAGTGTTGTATCTCTGCAACTCAGACTTGGGATGGAATCCTCAAGGATTTTCCTATGAGGAGACCGGCACAAATCAGGGGCAATAATAGACAGTTTTAATTGCATCCTATTTTCATTTTAAATACGAAGGTAACATGGGGCGCCTGGGTGGCTTAGTCGGTTAAGTGTCTGACTTTGGCTCAGGTCATGATCTTGTGGTGCGTGAGTTCGAGCACCGTGTCGGGCTGTGCTGACAGCTCGGAGCCTGGAGCCTGCTTTGGATTCTGTGGCTCCCTCTCTCTCTGCACCTCCCCCCCATCTCTCTCTCTCTCTCTCTCTCTCTCTCTCTCTCAAAAATTAAAAAAAAAGCATTAAAAAATGTAAATACCAAGGTAACAGGTTTTGATGGAAAATTGTGCCAAAGGACAACTCATAAGATTCATGTATGCATTACAGAAAACCTCTGCTATGGTTTAGGTTGCGGTTACTGTTTCTGGAAGCACTAAAAGCAATGACTTACTCTGATTCTCCTACTGTTGAGTTTGGCAGGATGCCGTATGCAATTAGACCCTTGGATAATTGGATGCAATGGATACTTATTGACGATAATGAGGAATACTTGTGAACCATAACTTTTTATGGTCACACGTTCCTTTTCTCATGTATTTGTTGTTACAGGTTGCAATTCTGTGCACGTTTCAGAGCACTTCTGTATAGAAAACCATCATTTAACAAAGCAATTAATGCCATCCATGGAAACAATTTTGCTGGGACAAAGCATGACAATTACCTGTTCAAATTAAATGAGATATTTTAAAAAATACATTTAATAGTAGCTACCAATCCTCGGCCTACCATTTATTAGCTGTGTGTCTGTGGGCCATTTGCTGAACCAGTTTCAGCCGATTTTCTTCAATGGTCTTACCCTCATAGAATTGTCATAAGGATTAAGTGAGATAATCCATGTAATTAATGTAGACCACTTGGCACAAGGTCTGCACCCAAAGGCTTATTACGTCTTCACTCTTGGTTTTATTAATAGCTTAACTACCATATAATATCTGTGAGTGGCAAAACTGATCACTTATTCTTGGATATTTGATTTCAAAAATAGCATTTGAGCAGAGAAAAGTTGTAGAAAACACCGACAACTAAGAAAAATTAATTTTAGAAAAGCTTAAAATAGATAAATGTCTCTGTACTAATCAATTGTTTTGATGACTTCAAAAAAGAACGCCTTTCTTATGTACTGATAAAATAAAATTCTGTCCAGCTCATAGAAGACTGCTGTTGAAAAGGAGCTGAATTTGAGAGTTATTGACTTGTTTATGCAATACTAATTTTTCCTTTACTATCTGTCAGATGTCAACATATTTCTTAAAGGGGCCTCTTAAAAGAGCAAAATGCTCTCATCTGTTTTCTTCCTGGGACTTAAAGATCAGGTGACACCTTAAATGTTTCCCCTCACCCTCCTTTCTCCTGTCAAGAGGGAAGGGGAGTGCATGAATAAGAACAATGAAAATGAGAATCCTGGTGCTATTTGTATTAAGTAAGTGAACTTACCAAGTCACTTAATCCCTTTGAACTTTATTTTGTTATATATTTGGTGAACCTCATTACTGACCATTACAAGGCAAGTATTGCATGAAGTAGTTGTTTGCTTCTAAATCCTAGAAAGCCCTAATGCTTGTAGATCGGATGAGCTATTTGAAGAATCAACCAATGTTTTTGTTTGTGGTTCCTCCTTCTTGATCCTATCCCTTTGTCCATTTGGGCAGTCATGTTATTGATTCAAGGGAGGTCTGACAGAGCAGAAATGCAGAGAGAAAGAAAAGAGGTGGTGTGTGGCTTATGAGTTTAAAAATGGACTTTTTGGAAACATTTCAGAGATAATAGTTTGAGAAAAAAGAAGTTTTGACTTTCAATAGCTTGCCATCCCAGGCTCAAACAGTAGAGTTGAAAGAAATCTTGGCAAGTCAAAGCCAGTTTTTTTTCTTCCTGCTTTATCACCTAGCCTCCAATACTGGGAACTGGAAGGCGGAAAAGAGGAGCAAGAGAGAGAGGCAGCAAAAGAAATAGAAAGTGATGGACCTTTGACACTGTCCCCTGTTGTCTGTCCCCTCCAGGCCACACACTTAAGGGTGGGAACATGAAGGAAATTTCAGATGAGTTCGGGGAACCCCAGAGCTGATGACACCTGTATCTTACCTTTAAGATAGAGTTCTAGGAGGCAACACATGTTATAGAACTCTGTGGCACCCACATTGAGGAAGGAAGGATTGAGAAAGCCTTGAAGTATCTCTGTACCCGGTATGGTAAGAAGGACTGCCAAGAGGTTGAGAGAGTCAAACCAAGAAATATTTCAGGTATTGTGATCCGAGTGAAGCAAACTCCAGAGTGAATGGGAGACAGCCAATGTCCAATGGGGATCCAGAAGTCTCAGCCGACTCCAGTGTGGACTTTTGATGATGATGTCCTGATAACCAATGACCAGAGCCCCAGAGCCCTAGATGTCTTACTCACATATTCTCTGGGACTTAACCATGACCGTGGGGAAAAGGATAGGAGAGCCTAAATTGACCAAGTAAACCCTGAAATGACTGAGGATTGCCTAACATTGCGAAGATTAGGTTTCTACCATCCTGCAAAATTGGTACAAGTAAGAAAAAAATCCTTTACGTGGTGGGAAAATACACATTTCTTGCCCACAGGAGTTTGAGGGCTAAGAATTCGTGTCCGCTCACATTTTGTACTGAACATGAAAAGCTCAGTATAAGATGAGCTTAGGGACTTCTAACCAAGTGTTCATGGAATTCCTAAAGACGGCACTAACCTTTCTGCTTACAACTTCTTTGAGAACTGGAAACAGAGCATTCAGAGGCTTGCCCCGCTCCTCCCAGTGAGTGTTTTCCCTTTGTGGTTGCTAAAGAGATGGACAAATTCCCCCACTGGACGGTTCCTCCCAGATCCTGGCCTCCTCTTCAACACAAGTATGAGCTTGTTGGTGGACTCACCTGTTTCTGTGGATAGTCTTGTTCGAGTACTTCTTTTTTCAAAAATCATGCCTAAGGACTTCCCTTGTAATAAAGGCAGATACTGAAAATTAAGGACAAGAATACGCTAACATGAAAAATACATTTTATAACCAATGTCAAAGATGATGTTTCAAAAGTTATTCCTTACATTATCAGAAAATGTGGAATAATTAACCACTACTTCCAAATAAGCACTCAAAATGCTATTTTTAAAGTGCATTTAAGGTGTTATGGTTTGGGGGCGCCTGGGTGGCTTAGTCGGTTAAGCGTCTGACTTTCGCTTAGGTCATGATCTCGCGGTTCGTGGGTTCGAGCCCCGCGTCGGGCTCTGTGCTGACTGCCAGCTCAGAGCCTGGAGCCTGTTTCATCTGTGACTCCCTCTCTCTCTGACTCTCCCCTGCTCACGCTGTCTCTCTCTCTCTCTCTCTCTCTCCTAGAAATAAATGAAACATTAAAAAATAAATAAAAAAATAAAATAAAATAAAGTGTTATGGTTTTTTTTTTTTTTTTCATGTTCTGTACAAACAGGAGGAAGGGAACAGGAACTCCTACAACTTACGGACATGTAATTGTAACATATTAGTTGCTCTGGGTTCAACCTGAACACACGTTCCCAAGTATGTTAATATTTCCTACTGAAACCATCTTTTTACCTAAATCCATGGAAAGCCCTATCAATGCTCAATGACCTTGAAGATGCTTGGTTCAGCAGTGTTTTCTCAGTTAGAAACAATGCTACTCTGTCACAACATGGGGCATTAAGACTCCTAAAGATGAAGCCCCAGCTGTACTTTTCTCACACATCCTTGTGGGAATGCAAAGGCTTTGTTTCTAGAAGTCATTTGGAAACAATCTGGAGAGTTTGGGTGTGGGGTGGGGCTTTCTCTCCTTCCTCTTCTGTAGATGGACTTTCCGATAGGATGAGTTCTGGAACAAATAGATCTCTGCCAGCTAACTTTCCTTACACACGAAGTATGAAGAACAGGCCTGGGATCTTGGGGGACCTTTCCTCCTTATTTCAGGTCTTCTATGGGAATGTTAGCATAGAGCAGTTGGAATCATCCCTATTCTCAGAACTTGGAGAGCTAGTGAACTAGATTAAGAAAATCAAGGTTGTGTAAACCTTTCTTGGCCTGACACCAGCTCTTTAAAGTGCTTTTGAACAAGCTTGGAACACATATGCTTTCACAGTTAAGCAGCCTAAATGAAGCTGCTGCATTAATTAAGCATGTTTCAAACATAAATTGCTCAAAATGCAGAATAATGTTTACAGCTAAGCACCATATCCCATCTCTTCTCCTACTTGGTTACCACTTAATTGTTTCCTTGCTACTCTGAATTATTTTTAACACCGTAACATCACTGTGAATTTTGGGGCATTAGCCTAATAATCATATATCCGATATTCATCCACAATTGAAACTTGTTACCAGGAGAAAAAAAAAAAAGTATTGTCCTTATTTTTAACTTGATAGAAAACAGAGAAAAGAATGAAGGTATAAAAATAAAATCTTTCCAGTGAAATGATTCCTTAGCTTCTGATCCAATTAATAATGAATTTCAACATTCCGCATGAGGGAAGCGCAATGACTTGTCATTGAATAACTGATTTTTATGCTTTTTATACGCCTATACACTCAGTGATAATCAATTATCTTGACTGTGTGGTTTCATTACTTAGCTACTGTTTAGGAATTTTAATATATTTTTCCCCTCTTTCTTTCGAAAGGCTGTCTTTAAAAGGGCTGGTTGGTAGTAGTGGAAGGTAAGATGAAAACGCTACATACCTCTCCTTTCTGTTTTATCCTCAATTTTAGATCTGCTGATAGCCATAACATGTACTTAATTTCTTCTCCTGTAAAGTCCTTTAGAGTAAGGAGGTCACGACCCTTCAGCTGTACTTTATTTTGTAGTGGCTGTCCACATCTACACAAAAGAAAAAAGAAAATTAAAGAGAAATATATATTAAGAAAAAGACCCCATGAACCGTGGTGATTCAGTGTTTTATTCTTGAAACGAAGTGTAGCAAATCGCATGTAGCCTCGTGTGTTCCTGCAAAGTGCTAATGCATTAACATTGATATGGCTGTGGCTCCATTTTTGATATCCAATATTTTGGATGTTGAGAGAAAAGAAAAATTTGAAGAAAGAGGTCGAATTCTTGTTTGCTGGGAACATCCTGTCAGTGGCCTGGCCCCTTACTAGTTGTGCAGCTTCAGGCAGGTTATTTAACCTCTCTCCACAGCTCAATTTCTCGCCTAGAAAAGGAGTAGAACAATCTTACAGGGTCATGAGGATGGTATGACTTAATACATGCAAAGCAGACAGTGTCTGGCATATAATAAGCATTTGATAAATTTTAGCTATTATTATTGAAATCATTAGATTATACAAACAGAATTTATAATGTCCATACAATAGAAAACATTTTCATTCTTTTTCCTCTACCACCCTTCAAATCTGTCCTTTGGAGATTTGTTCATTACTTGTCCCTAATCAAATAACAATGGGCCTGTGGCTTTTCTAGTAACTTTCAGAAAATTAAAAAAAAACCAAAATACTTTGTGCTTACTTTATTCCCTCCGAAGAGTCTTAGTAAAATAGTGCAAAATAATAATAATGATTTTTTTAAAATATTTTTATTTATTTCTAGGAGAGAGAGAGAGAGAGAGAGAGAGAGAGAGAGACAGCATGAGAAGGGGAGGGCCAGAGAGAGAGGGAGTGACAGACTCTGAAACAGGCTCCAGGCTCTGAGCTGGCAGTCAGCACAGAGCCCGACGCGGGGCTCGAACCCACGAACCACGAGATCATGACCTAAGCGGAAGTCGGACGCGTAACCGACTAAGCCACCCAGGCGCCCCAATAATGATTTTTTTAAAATCTAAGAAATGTACTGCAAGGTTAACACCCTTCTTCCTTCCAGCTCATGCCTGATTCAGGCCAGCCTCCTCTAAAGGGAAGAGGGACCATCAGCTGTTTCCTCTATTTTCCCGCCTTTAGTCCCTCTAAGTAAAGCCAAGGGAAAGTAAGGAGTTAAGGGTCAGGCAAAGTCTGGTTCTGTTCTAGCAATTTAGCATTGGTGTAGGTGCTTAAGGCTGACTCTTTATCTTCTGGGATGTTTTTGAGGGTCCTTGGGAGAACTCTCTCATTACTGGAAATCTCTCACAGCAGTCCTTGGTGGCAGACAATTACGTTTCTCCTTCCATCCAAGGGGACACAGCCAGACTCCTTTTGCAGAGATCTCCCCACCCTCCAGGAGGTCTCTTGGCTATCAAGTGAAACAATACCATGCTAAGTCTCTTTCTCAGTCTGTACTGGTTCATGGGAATCCCTTCATGTTCTTTGTTCTGACAAAAGTCCATTTCTTTCCAGGATGGACCCATCTCTTATTCTGTCATCAAAACAACTAGGGAGCTGTCCCTCTTACTCTAGATTTCCTAAGTAGAGGCTTGAAATTGGTGTGTGGTGTCCCCAAGCTCTCCTGTTGAAGCTGTCAGTCCATTGGAGCCTCATTCCCTAGGCTTGAGATGAAGGAAGAGTACCTCTCCCTGCCATATGCAATGGTAACACTTTCAAAATCCTCCTCTAATCTATGCCCCATCTCTTGGTTTCTGCAGTCCATTTTAAAAGCTGGAGGTAGTCACCAGGGGGCTGCAAGACTAATTCTTGTGTATCTCCTTTGCTCCTGTTTTAGTGGCATAGCATCTCACTTTGAAATGTGGGAAGAGTCAACACCTATTGGGCCTAAGCAGAAAGTGGGATGGAGAGAGTCCCATTTTAACACTTTTTTACATTGTGATGGCAATAATTCTTATTTGGGGTAATCAGTATGTAAAATTGAAAATGTGTATTCTTTCATTATTCCCAGTTATCTCTATTTAACAACAATTATATTGTATACCATTAGAAACTGTGAATAATGCAGGGCAAATTGTGGTTGACCACATGGGCCAAACATTAATTTTACTAGAAGTAGAACAATGGTCACAAAAGCTTGAATTCCAGCTTAAGAAGAGCTTGCGCTACTTGAGGTGAAGAGTAAATTCTCTGGTAGAATTTCTGTGTCTTTTCTCAATGGTGACAAGAGGATCGGCAGGAAAATCACAAATTCACTCTATTTCTTGTTTCCTCTGCATGACATCAAATAACTTAGACAAAACAATCTTTCACTAAACCTCCAACTTTCTGTCAGAGTTGATTGGTTCATTTAGTCTTTAATAGATGAATAGATTTTTTCAGTTGATTTTTTGTGGCATTAAGCCCTTCAGAGATTCTAGTTAGCAAGGAAAGGAACTTCCATAAGGATCAAAGGTTTGTGAGTTAGTTGGCTAATGGTCGAATGATTGATTTAATAGAGGATACCAATAACATATTCAATTCCAATAGAAATTATTGTTCTCAGCTTGTATGTAGATCAAAATTTTGGTCAACATTCCTGCTTCAAAGTTGTACCATAGTCTTCAACTTGTAAAAATATGTCATTCATCTACTCTCTAAATGGAAATTTCTTTACGGCAGTGGTCCACAATTTATTTTTATTGTAAACCCTTAACATAAAACATTTTGTACATGGATCCATAATGTATGTTTGCTTACTTATATATGTGTTACTACCCTGGTAGATGGTGTAAAAAACAGAACATGAAGAATGTAAAAGTTTAGATAAAGAACCAAATATTTTAAAATTAAATTCATAAATATACAAAAATATTTTGCTGGCTAAAGACGTTTCTAGACTAGACCTTCATTTTTCTTCCTTACACTGGAACCTCAGTAAAATCTTAGAAAACTATATCCAGGGCTTGGATAATAGTATTCAGAAATTTGAGAACTTTAAAAGCATGACATTTAGGCAGAAAATGTTTTTACATTTGCATTTTGGGTGTATGTCTGGTTCTGATGTTAATTAGTGATAATACTAAGCAATGCTTGGAATATACAAGTACTGATATTGTTAAGTAAACCCCTTTAGAGCCAACCGGATCTGGGGTCTGTAAACAGGTTTAACATGTCTGACCTGAAATGGAGTCATGGCCTCTTAAACTTTCCCAATTCACATTTAGGCCATGTTTGAAAATATTTTTTTTTTTCTTTCTGGAAGGAGGTCCAAGCAAGATAAAATAACAGAAGATAAACTCTCCTGACTGTGTCTCACAATAAAGCATTAATATTCCATGGCTGAAGACTTCCTCCAGTATTATTTTTAAAAAGGGAAAAAAAAACTTTGCTGGAAACCCCTGCTCCCTAGGACTTAAGAAATGTGTGAAACATGACTATAGTCTAGAACTCAAATCCATTTACAACAGGAGAAACCACTCATATGCTAATTTTGAGGATTTACTTCTTGCCTAGAGCTTAAGCTCAGACTTCTGGCAATTTTGGAGTACACAAAAGCTGAGTCTCCAAACAGCAAGACTTTTTTTTTTTTTTTAATGCTTTATTTATTTCTAGGAGAGAGAGAGAGACAGCGTGAGCAGGAGAGGGTCAGAGAGAGGAGTCACAGACTCCGAAACAGGCTCCAGGCTCTGAGCTGGCAGTCAGCACAGAGCCTGACGCGGGGCTCAAACCCACGAACCGCGAGACCATGACCTAAGCAAAAGTCGGATGCTTAACCGACTAAGCCACCCAGGCGCCTCTCCAAACAGCAAGACTTAAAGGATTGAATACCCACCCTGACTCTCACTCCTTGCAGGCTTGTGTTCTGTGTATCTACTTCCTTCTAAATTCTCTCGGGACTACAAATTTCACTCAAGAGAATATCACGGATTTTGCAATTGTGGTAGTGGTTGGTGGTGTGTTGAGTCTCAGAGAAAAAGAATTGAAAAAGAAAGGACAAGAAATTATGCATGGAACTTAATTTTTCTCCTAGGTTCGCATGAAAGGAAGCAGGGAAATAATGGTCTTCTAAGTAGAAGATAGATTGGGAGAAGTAAAAGGTCCTGGTCTTCTCGCATTTGTCCTTATACTCCAAGAAGTTGGGATTAAGGTTGGGTACATGTTCTGCTGTTGGGACTGCATTGTGAGATGCTGCTCTTCTTATTTCTCCACTGACAGACTCAAGTTTAAAAAGAAAAAGAAGACACCAAGATCCTGCTTGAATCTTTCCTTTCTGTCCAGACCTTTCATTTAAAAATGTATTTAGGGGCGCCTGGGTGGCTCAGTCAGTTAAGTGTTCGACTTCAGCTCAGGTCATGATCTCGTGGTTCGTGGGTTCGAGCCCCGCGTCGGACTCTGTGCTGACAGCATGGAGCCTGGAGCCTGCTTCAGATTCTGTGTCTCCTTCTCTCTTTGACCCTCCCCTGCTCGCTCGCTCTCTCTCTCCCTCTCTCTCTCTCTCTCTCAGAAATAAATAGAACATTTAAAAAATGTATTTAGGAACAGAAACCTTATTTCAAATTCTCTTTCTTAGACCACAAGTAATCAGAAGAATAACCCTTTGTGACTCCAGTCTCCACAGGGCAGTCACTGATAATATTGCCTTCACTTTTGTTGTCCTGGGATAGCACCTCCAATATATGTTTTAATATATATGTATTATATTTAATATATATAAGCTTTACAAAAAATACAGATGGGGGTGCATGGGTGGCTCAGTAGGTTAAGCAACAGACTCTTAATTTCAGCTCAGGTCATGATCTCACAGTTCGTGGGATCATTCGATCGAGCCCTGCATGGGGCTCTGTGCTGTCAGCACAGATTCTCTTCTCTCCCTCTCTCTCTCCCCCTCCCCCACTCATGTGTGCGCGCTCGCACACGCTCTCTTTCTCTCTTCTTCAAAATAAACATTTTTTAAAAAATTAAAAATGCAGATCTGGCTTTGCATTGTACTGTTGGACTGTAAATGACCATTATATCTGCAACCATGCAAAGCAACCTTAATGATAAGTGGGAAAAATCACAATTGTTCTGTGACTTTTAATTTTTTGTCAAAACTTTAAATATTCTCCTTTTGTCAGTTATAAATGTGTAGGGAAATGAAAAGATCAGCAAAAGTGAAATATATTTATTATGCTATAATTTAAAACATTAGTGTTTTATTTTTTGTAAAAAACGGTCAAGAGTAGCTTGAACCATGCATGCTATCTCCTTATTATATAGCATATGTTATAGAGCAGACATCTTGTCCATGCTTTGGTGAATTGCTGTACTCTCTACGTTTGGATCAACTGCCAACATTTTCTCCTTTGCACTTTCAATATTATAAAATATCCTGAGAATTCATTTAATGTAAAGTGTTTTGCTGGTGTCACTTCCTCTGCAATACCTTTACACTCTGTGTCACAAATCCTACCTCGTTGATGTCAGTAAGTTCGTCGTCACTAAGTCCCTCTGGCTGCATAGCTACAGGCTCTCAAACAGTTAGCAGGGTCAACAATACCACCATCAGCTATTTCTTCTATAAAGGCATTTCCGTTTGATTCAAATTTATGCCAGTGTTATTATTTTTTTATTTCTCTGCTGCACTTTGATCTCTGTCTGACAATTCCTCCTTTTCCTCCTTTCAATTATTGATTTTTAGAAAGTGGCACATAAGCTTATCATTGGGAACAAAGAAGGCATCACAACGACACTCTTTGCTGTTTGTACGTAAACTGAATAACAGATGCCCAGTGAGCAACCACCAAAACTTTGAAAGAAGTCCTGCGACTGGTCATTGATCCTGATGTGCAGCTGTTATTTACATAGTGATCTGTGGACAAAAGAGCTGCAGTGAAGTTTTTCCTTTGTGCACCTGCTCCCAATTAATATATTCCGGCAGCGGAAATGAACTGTGTACTCAAAAGACTGGTGTTATTTGACTCAATTGTGCTCATTGAAATCCTTGCATATTGGGAGCACGCAAAGGACGGACTGCCTGTGCTCCAAAGACTTTCTCAATGTAGAACTCGTTCACATACCATTCTTTCTGTCCAGAACACTCTCAGCTCTCGATGTTGGCTTTTTCTCAGCCTTAGGCCAACGGCTTAAATATCACCTCTTGGGAGATTCCTTCCCTGACTGCATTGAGTACTCACTTTGCCTTCATTTTGTTCATGATACTTATCATAATTTTTAAATACATATTTGTGGGTCTGTTTATGTTACTTACCTTTTATCTTCCCATTAAACTATATGATCCATGATGGCAGGCAGGGATCCTGTCTGTCTTATTTATTAATATATACCCAGTGCTTATTGCAATGTCTGGGATATAGCAGGTATTCAATAATTATTTCTTAGGTAAATGGATGAATGAATGATATTACGTGTCTGGACAAAAGTAAAACAATTTGCATAAGAATGAATTCAGCAGATTTCCAAGAACGAATTTAGAGAGATTTGCCATGATGGGTTTTCAGTGTCCTGATCAAAGTCCGATGACAAAAAACTGACACCAAAAGCCCCCAAAACAGAATTAATGTTTAGGGAAGAGCAAGTATGGGCCGTGGCCCAGGCTGAGCACAAGGCTTGAGGGTCATGGAGGAAAACTGATTGTGGCCTAGTGTGTTGGGAAAGCTGACATTCTCCAGGGCTCAACGACTCTGGTGTAGTATCTGCACTCCTGGGAACAGTTGTTGGACATATGCACATGAAGCAAAAGCATTATAACCTCGGATCTCAGGCACAGCAGTCTGAGTCAAGTGCAAAAACCTGCAAGCCTGGCAAGAGGACCTGGTGGAACAAACTTTTGCCCACAGCACCCTGAGAGCCAAATCCAAAGTACGGTAATAGTGATCTATCCCAATACTTTGGTTCCCTCTCTCCAAGAGCCCCTTTTATATGAAGTCCCCAGGTCTCCTAGGGACAAAAAGGGTAGAGAGGTAGATACTGTACATCTGGTTATCGTGGTATGTGAGTGGTTAACTGGAAATGTTGTTTTAATTGCATCTCAACCAGTGAAGGGGAGTCATGCTGTTTACACCATTGAAAAATCATTAGAGGAGTCACCGCCTTTCTCAGTTCTATCCAGGAGGTGGGGCAGGAAATGTTCCCATAGGAAAAATTGCTGCTTTTCATAGATAACAAGAGCTAACCAGGGAAATTTATCACTGGTAGGAAAGCAAACACAATGGTTCAAGTTTAAGTTCCTATCCTGTTTACTGTCTCCTCATGGCTCTGAAATGGAGCTGCCACACGTCTTTCCTAAGCTTCTTAAAATGTAGAGAAAAGTAGAAGAGGCCCACAGTTGTACCTTGTTGGAACGCTTCTGCCCCAGCCCCCCCAACTCCCCTTTTTTTCCCCGGTCTGTATCAAGCATTTCGGCTTTCTGGTGGTAAACCCACACTCAAATTAGCCAGCTAAAACCACTGGCATAAATGGCTACTAAGTTCTTTTTCTTTTTAATGTTTTTATTCATTTTAGGGAGAGAGAGAGAGACAGAACATGAGCAGGGGAGGGGCAGAGAGAGAAGGAGACACAGAATCGGAAGCAGGCTCCAGGCCCTGAGCTGTCAGCACGGAGCCCAAGGCAGGATTCGAACCCACAAACTATGAGATCATGACCTGAGCCGAAGTTGGGCACTTAACCGACTGAGCCACCCAGGCGCCCCTACTAAGTTCTTATAGAGACCTCATGCCTCAGTTAGAGGCAGCCTACTCTGGTTCTCAAGCACCCAAACCAGGGCCAGAATCACTATTCCCGTGTTCCCATAAAATACTTGGCTTTCTTGTACTTCGGTGTGTCTCCTTGGTAAACCAGACCTAAACCACACTACTGTTCTTCAGCCAGCACATAATATGGAGGATTCAATATTGGAGAAAACAATGGGAACCACGTACAGATTTTCTGTCACAACTGTCATTACAGGCTTGTTAAAGCCAGAGCTTTTGAAAAAGGTAAGACTAGTTCCTTACATTAATTGTATCCCTGGAAAGAAAAATAATTACAGAGATTTCTCAGCCCCAAATCACTGAATGCTAAGAAGTTAAGCCAAGGTAATAGTAGATCTTTGTATTGGCTTTACCCAAATATCTTCCCAGCTAGAAAATGGAGGCATATTCTGTATTGGCAGAATAAAACCTTTCATTGCAAGAGCCTGCGTTTTCCAACTCTGGTAAATTGTTTGGAGCATGGAAGGAGACCTGGATGTGTTCCCTTGTATAATTGTATTTTGTTGGAAGAGAAAGTGCTTGATTTGAGTAAAATGTGGTCAGTCAGAAACAGACTTTGCCAGAATAGGAGAAAAATTCAGTGTTCAGTGATATTTTAATCCCCATGGAAAATTTGAGATGAAGACTTTATCTTCTGGAGGCATGAAGAGGGAGTCAATGGGCCTTATGGCAGAGATTTTTGTGTTTCTTTAATGTTGCAGATTGATGCAACCATTGAGGCGTATTTTCTTGGTTTTCTTTTTTCTGTCTTTACTAGGATATCTTGGCTGTATTTTTTTTTTTTTTTAAAAAGGATACTGTGCAAGGGTAGAATGGCCAACTTGATCAGTTTGAAAGGATCAAGGTAGTCAAAGCAGTGGAATAAAAAGAGCAGGGGTTTTAATTATTCAAATTCTAGTCCTAGTTCAACTATGACCTTGGGACGATCACTTCTCATCTTTGGCCTCAATTCCTCATCTGAAAAATTAAGAAAATGAACTCAGAATCAGTGGCCTGTCTTGTCTTTGTCTTCCACAGCATTCATGAAGTTTATACACACAGTATTTCCCATAGGCCGTCCTGGAGCCATTTCAATTCTCAGTGGCCTGGCTTTAATTTCTTCCCTTTCTTGCCATCTCAATATTGCAATGCATGCAAGGCAGAGTGACTTTACCTTCACAAAACCCTTGCATCTCATCCTACTGATTTGAAAAACAAAGCACAAATTATCTCCAAATTTCTTTACTTTATTAACAACGATAATAGTTTATTACTAAAAATTGACTTGCAACCTTTCTCACTGTTGCCACACAATCACATGTGGTATAAATCACTATTGTAACAGGGGGACTGGGTGGTTTCTAAGATACCTTCGATTGTCAACCTTATAAAATGGTGCAACTTCCGTTCATCTTAAAATCGAAGCCAGCTCGCTTTGGGCAGACTTGTTATTATAGGGCGGGAACGCAGACACTGTTGAAAATCTGTAGCTGCTCTACTTCTTCGATCTTAGTTAAATCACTACATTACTAAAAATAATAAGCCAGAAATAACCCAAATTTTATTGTTGGCCAAGGGAAACATCATGACTCCCTTGCATGCCTGATCTCAGACCCTGTATAGTTTTGCAAAGCCAGGAAATATGTTTTTAAGAGGCTATTCATTTTCAGTTAGGACAGAAGATGTGACTAATCACAGGGGACTGTTTTCTCTCCTCTAGGCAAGAGCATGGATGGCCTGTAATCACTTCATCGGTGTGTCCACACGCGTACAGATAGCATGGGTGTGGGATGCAGGGAGCATAATGAGTTATGTAAGCCCTTAGAGAGGTCTGGAATGAAATACCTGAAAACCAGTCACCTCCACTCCAATCCATAACCTCCACAAAATTGGGTGGCTTAGCTCAATATTCTCTGAAGAAATTTCTATTTGTGAGATGAAATTGAACTGCACTTACAAATTGGTCTTCTCTGATAAAGAAAGAGATTTTTTTAGTGATTTCTTTAAAAGCTCTAAGTGGTTTCCCTAATAGGCAACAAATCACAGGACACTGTCTATTATCCAAACACCACCAGGCTCTAGAGCCTTGTTTGTGAGATGAAAAGCCTATGGATTGGGTGTTCTCGGCAGTCTTGGTGTCTGATCCTATTGATTTGGGGGGAAAAAAGAAATAATAATTGACTAAAATGATTGATTCAGGAGGCTGCATGAATGGTTTCAGCCTCACCTAAGCTGTTATTTTTATCCTGTCCATGGCAATATGGCTGCTCACTTCAAAACCATGCGGTCCCCATTTTACGGCCTTGCCAAACCCTGACCACACATTTCTTACCACTCTCTGGTGTTAAGGTCACATGCTATGTTCTGTAACAAGGTCCCTCCACCTTTCCCAAGAGATATGGGGATCGGGATGTGGGGGGGAAGAGCTCAACTTTGCCCTGTGGAAGGCTGAAAGTCAAATTACAATACAGGCAGAGTTGACAGGGAGCTTTTCGCTCTTTTTGACAGGTCATCAAAGGCCTAAGTCTTACTGGACCTCAGTAATTCTGAATTCATCCTCGCTGGCAGGTAGCGTGCCTAATGAAAAGAGTTGGAAAGAAAAATACCCACACCACATGAGAACAGCACCGTTTCAAAGTCGTCCCATTTTCACGGGAGGCTTATGCTCTTAAGGTTTTTTTTTTTTTTTTTTAAAGTTTATTTATTTTTGAGAGAGAGACAGAGAGAAAGGGAGAGACAGAGAGAGAGGGAGTCGCAGAATCCGAAGCAGGCTCCAGGCTGTGAGCTGTCAGCACAGAGCTCAACAACACAGGGCTTGAACCCACAAACCGTGAGATCATGACCTGAGCTGAAGTCAGACACCTAACTGACTGAGTCACCCAGGTGCCCCTGTGCTCTTATGTTTCTAAAGGCATGGGTAATTCAAGGCTCTCATATTTTCAAATAGCAGATACAGATTTGGGCTGATTTAGCCAGGCTTTAGCTTCAGCCCCCATTCACTGTGAGAGACAGCTAGCCAGGACTTTGAGAATTACGGTCTACCTACTGGATATAAATGATAGGATGTTAGTAAACACCAAAAAGCCTCAATATTTGGCAGATGTTTTAGTTCCAAAAATTTAACTTGTGACCACTATTTTAAAAATCTTTCATGGTTGGTGGGTTTGAGCTCTGCATTGGACTCTGTGGTGACAGCTCAGAGCCTGGAGCCTGCTTCCGATTCTATGTCTCCCTCTCTCTCTGCCCCTCCCCAGCTTCTGTACGCTCTCTCTCTCTCTCTCTCAAAACTAAACCTTAAAAATCAATAATCCCTGTACTTTTCAAAGAAGAGGAGAAGTCTATGTTCCAAGCTTTAGCTATTCACTCAGTTGATTATTTTCAGCTCAATGATGATTCTTTGTTAAAAACTATGGGGGAAAATGTCATCAAACTGTTATCTGATGTAACGCAGTGACATGGAATAATAAAATAATGAACATTGGTCTGTCACTTTACAGTTTTCACACGCATTATCTCATTGATTATCACTAGACTGTGACTTCATGTGTCTGGTGTGAAATGCCTCCTTTACCTTCTTTGCCACCGTATCTCCAACACCTTGCAAGGGGCGTGGTGCAGAAGTAGGTGCTCAGTAAATATTTATTAAATGAATGATTGAAACTGCCTTGTGATAAAAGCAGAGCAGGTATTACTCTTTTCCCATTTTATAGGTGAGGCAACATTACAGAGAAGTTTAGCGACTTGCTCAAGGTCATAGAGACAGCAAGTGGTGGTGCCAGGCCTTGACTCTAGTCCTTTAGACTCCCCAGACCTGAGATTTCCTCCACATTCCTGCGTTATGTGGTCTAACTCTAGTACTAATTGGTAAACCCCGTAATTTCTCTGGGCCTCATACAACCTTCTCCGTAAAATGAGAGAAGGCTAATATTATTCTGTGGCTCTGAGGACCCACCTAGGTCTAATGCTATGAGCTCAATTTACAGTATCATTTACAATGTCATTCTGGCTTCTGGAGTCTTCTATCACCAAAGAAATGATGCTAATGGTACAGTCCAGAGAGCTCAGAGCTGCCAGGTTGCCCAGAGGAGGGACTCGGGGCCACTGCCACAGACCCAGTTCCTAACAGTGACAGAAAACCTCAGACAACTTCATACTAGAAGCTTCTCCTTTTAGGAAGTCAGTGAGGTTGTTTCGAGGTTGGCTGGAAAGAGTCTCTGGGAAAATTCTATGTGATTAACATGCAGTTACTCTAGAAGCTTTCTGGCAACGATGTGCACATTTGATGGCCTTGCGTCCTCAGTTAGCTCATTGCCCCTCTCCCCTTCCCCACAGACACACCCCACACCACCCCCTCTGCATGCTCAATAGCTATAACGCAGGATGTAGCTCGTGTAATGAATTCACTGGAAACAGCTGCCTTTCACATGCTACCAAGAATTTCAGGGATAGATTCCAAATGTAGATTTTATTTTTGAAATATCATTATCCTCATCACACATAAGGCTCCATGGCAGCAGCTTTGTAAATATTTATCCAGTTGTTATTTGGGGTCTAGTTTTTTTCCATTTAAAGAACTGATTAATCCCCACTCCCTAGAATGATATATTATTTTCAAGCCAATCCAAATACAAGCTGAAGGCCATGTGTAAATTGCTTCTAATTTTCTTCAGCCAGGAGCCCGTTTAGAATGTACACAAACGGAAGATGTCAAGAACATTTAGTCTGCTATACCCGCGGAGGTTAGTGACGTCCCCCCTGCCCCCAGCCTGCTCTGAAATCCGATTACAGGGGACTGAGAAATGAAGGCTCACCTGGAATTAGAGACAGCTGCCTCAAATAAGGGTAGAACCTGGCACTGCACCCTCCCAAACGAGTCCTTTCGAGGCTCTGCTCCTTTGCAGAATAGAGCTTCATTTATCACCATGGTTCCTAAGTCAGACTCCAATCTCTGGCCATCACTTACCGAAAATTTCGAACCACGAAATTGTGACCATTTCTAAGAGCTGCCTTGTTCAGCAGGGTCCTCAAATTAAACAGCATCTTCTTTTGATAACGAACAAGATGACTCTATGCTCTTGAAAACGCCTCACCAAGGGCGACAGACAGTGGGCTCCACCTAAAAGCTAAGAATGCTTTCAATTGCCGTGAGAGAGCAAAGGTAACATCACCCTTCAACTAACTACCTTATCAAATTCCTCTGGTTAGAGATACTGCAGGGCAGGGTACAGGAACGCCTGAACTTTAAGCCAAGCTTCACCAGTGTGTGTGTGTGTGTGTGTGTGTGTGTGTGTGTGTGTGTGTGTGTGTGTGTGTGTGTGTGTGTGTGTGTGTGTGTGTGTGTGTGTGTGTGTGTGTGTGTGTGTGTGTGTGTGTGTGTGTGTGTGTGTGTGTGTGTGTGTGTGTAAGGAATCCTGATTCTTCTGGTGACCAGACTCCTCATTTTTCATAATATATTTATGCTGTCACATACTTGTACAACATCAATTGACAAGTACTCATTGAGCGTATAATATATGCAAGGCGTTGCAGTGTTGGATCCTGTGAAGATACGGTAGAAATAACCCACTGAGAAAATGTAAATCGCAGTGTAAAACCCCAGATGTAGACATGACAACCCAGAGGACCTCCAGTCCGTTTGTAACTCTAAGTCTCAGATTTCTGACGAAAACAAAAAGAAAGAAATGCCCCAGAGCTATTTTTTTCTTCTTTCTTTCTTTTTTTCCTTTTTTTTTTTTTTTTTTTTTTGGTGGCAAGAAGCTGGAGTGGGGAGGTATAATAAAAAGATCTCAGCCCTGAAGCTCTCATTGTGCCTTGCACATAGCAGGTCTTCGATAAACCGGTAGTTGCTTATTAATTCCAGCAGGAACCCAGAATCAGTAGAAGTGGGGAGGGGGGTACCCTATGCCCCCGGTAGCCTCTCCAGATCACTAAGAGGTCATCCAATACTTTACATTTATTCATTCATCCACAGTTATAAATCACATATTTTCAAACTCTGTTCTATGTCAGATATTGGATTAGGCTGGGATTTCAGTGAAGGAAGATGATCTCGCTCTCACAGAGTTTACAGTTCAGGAAGGGTGATAAGATTTGTAAATAAACATACATAACACAAGCCCATAGGAGAGGGCCGGATAAAGCACTACCGTATCACAGGGAAGAAAAAGTACTCTAAGCTGGGAAGGGTGGGAGGCAGGAAAGAAAGCTGCGTCTTCTGATCAATTTATATGAATTTAGCAAACCCAGGTAAACACTGGCTAAAAGTTTATGCAGTGCAAAAAAATGTGCTATTTAAAAATCAATTATGGGAGTGCCTGGGTGGCTCAGTCGGTTGAGCGTCCGACTTCAGCTCAGGTCATGATCTCACAGTTCGTGGGTTCGAGCCCCGCGTCAGGCTCTGTGCTGACAGCTAGCTCAGAGCCTGGAGCCTGTCTTTGGATTCTGTATCTCTCTCTCTCTCTCTCTGACCTTCCCCTGCTTGCACTGTTTCTCTCTGACTCTCAAAAATAAATTAAAAAATTAAGATAAATTATGGCCACCTCAGGGGCACGGATGGTTGTGATGTCATAATTAATATCAGTAGGGAAATAAATCTTATTGCTGTTCCCTTCTACTTACAAAGAATGATGCGGACACAGAGGGAAAGGCTGAAATGTTCAAATCTTTACTAAATCTTCTGTTCTGGAAAGAATATTCCAGGCAGAGGCAAGTGTTCGCAAGGGTACAAGGGTAAGAAGGTATAGAGTGAATGTTCCGAGTGGGAGAATAGAAGTCAGCTTTGTTGGGAAAGACTGTAAAGCATCTTTGAAGAGGCAGAAGAGGCCAGTTGTTGGACAGGTTTCAGACAGTGAAATTGCTCTGTGTAATACAAAGAAGGAAATTGAATGTTTGCAGTGAGAATAAAGGAAGAGGTCAAACCTCATGGTAGTGTAAAGCCCATATCTTCAGTCAAGTGTGCTACCCACACAAACAACTCGTATTAGCAATGCTTGGGGAGAAATCAAGAAGTGTCTGCAGTGCTGTGGTGTAGAAAGCGGGAGGCATTTCTGAGATGCCAAAGCGATTCAGAAACACTTGTAATTCTATGGATGTAGGAGCTGGTTCCCCGGCAGGGACTAAGAAAACTGAAACCACCCATAACCCCTATCAAGATTGGAAGAGAGGAGGTTCATCACCCTTGAGATGAGGTTAGAGGCAATTTCATTGAATTTCAAAAGACGATATCTGGGTAACGTGGAAAAGCACCACAGGGGGTTTCACAGTCATCCTCAGAGTTCATATCATGACTCCTCTAATTCCATTTCCACTGCGTAGTTTGGCACCCTACCTACTTCTCTTTGTTCACCCAGCCCTCCATTCAATCATTTTTGTCTTCCACCACCAAAAGTTGTACAGTGACCACAGGCTGGGTCTCTACCAGGTGGGCTCTGAGGGAAATCGTGATAAACAGGAATGATGAGTCCTTTCCCGCAGGGAGTCAACCATTTTGTGTTTGTCCTCTGACCCCAGGCATTCTCTCCAAAGGGGAGGGGCTTGTTCTCTGCCTCCCCGCTGCAGAAAAGAAAACAAACGCCCACACAAAGCTCGGCTTCGTGGCACTGATGGATTTGTGTGGTGTGAATGCTCCCCCCCGGGGCCAGATCCAAGCTACCAAAGGGACCCCACTGATCGTGGTGTTCGGGGAGAGGTGTAAAATGGGATCTTGCAAGCCACTGTGAGCACTGTACTGCCTATAGCTCCCATCCAGAAAGGAGGATTCTCTCGAGCTTCGGAAAGGAATATTGAGACCAGATTGTTGAGGGCCTTGAAATCCAGATTATGGGATTAAGAATTTAATCTATAGTCAAATAAGGAAGATTATTAAAGTTTCAGAGCTGGGGCGGACAAGGGGACATATGTTATTATCCGCACTGCATTGTGAAAACATTAATCCAGCAGTATTGTATAAGAAGTATGGTGGAGAGAAAAGAGAGGCAGAGATAAAGGTGATTGTGTTAGAACAAGGACATGAGCACATACTGGGGATGTGGAAATAGAAAACAGAGGACACATGTAAGAGAGATTTAGGGATTAGAATCCACCTATCAGAACACCTGATAGGATGTTGAAGGAAAGGAAATGGTAAAGTTAATGGGACTCCAGGATTTCAAGTTTATCCTGTCATTTGACGTTTGAGTCTTAAATTCCAAATGGCCAAATGTGACCATTGGGGATATAAAGAATGTTAGTTTCTTGACTTTTTTTTAAATTGAATTTTTTAAAGTTTATTTATTCTGAGAGAGAGAGAGTATGTGAGCAGAGGAGAGACAGAGAGAATCCCAAGCAGGCTCCACACTGACAGCATGTAGCCCAATGTGGGCCTCGAACTCACGAACTCATGAGATCATGACCTGAGCCGAGATCAAGAGTCAGATGCTTAACCAACCAAGCCACCCAGGTGCCACTGTTAGTTTCTTGACATTTAAAGCTTACAAGCATCATGTATGAACTTGAAATATTCCTTTGAAATTGCTACTATTTCCCTAGTGAAGTCCAGGCATCGAAAGGGAGAATCAATGTGATATAAAGAATTATGGGAAGGATGCTTAAAGATCAAGTGCCATCTCTGTCTGGGTTGCTGACAGATAGTGAATTTGGCCAAGTCAATCCGGATCCTCACCTGTCTAAATAAAGGTTTTATAAAATGAGCTATTACACTATTTGGGAAACTTTAACATGCTAACCAAACATGAAGTACCGTGTCTAACAACCTCTTCATAGCTATTGCCAAAGACCTATTGCAAATTTGAGTTCTGTACAAATAAGACATATGGCTGCGACTGCAGTGAGAAACTGTTTATTTCAGTGTTAGTAATTACATAAATACCTTTTATAGCTGGTTGTCTGGAATCTTTAGGATCCTAAGAAATGCGAAGCATTTGCATGCAGTAACACACTTGAGTTACAAGCTCTATGAAATGGTTATTGGTGCACTATCTTAACACTAGATAAGAACAAGAAAAGCACGTATCCCTGTCTGAGACCAGAAGCCATCATGTGACTGTGAGGAGGAGCAGTATTAGAATGAAGTGTGGTTTGCCAGAGTGCAAGAAAGAAGGAACCTTGGTCATTTATGACATCACTGAGTTGCAAAATCAACCAACCAACCTCATGATCCTCCCTACCACTAGACACCTTGTTCTATAAAATAATAAATGTACCTTTTGCTTTTTTTTTTAATGTTTTATTTATTTTTGAGAGAGAGAGAAAGGCAGCGTGAGCAGGGGAGGGTCAGAGAGAGAGGGAGACACAGAATCAGAAGCAGGCTCCAGGCTCTGAGCTAGCTGTGGGGCCCGATGTAGGGCTCGAACCCACGAACTGTGAGATCATGACCTGAGCCGAAGTCCGACACTTAACCGCCTGAACCACCCAGGCGCCCCAAAGTCCTTTTCGTTTAGGTCACTTTGGGGTTTTTTGTTTTTTGCTTTTTAATTTAAATGTTAGTTAATTAACATGCAGTGCAGTATTGATTTCAGGAGTAGGATTCAGTGATTCATCACTTACATACAACACCCAGTGCTCATCCCAACAAGTGCCCTCCTTAATACCCATCACCCATTTAGCCCATCTCTCAACCCACGTCCCTCCACCAGCCCGGAATTTGTTCTCTATCATTAAGAGTCTCTTGTGGTTTGTCTCCCTCTCTTCTCTCCCCAACCCTTCCCAAATGTTCACCTGTTTTGTTTCTTAAATTCCACATATGAGTGAGATCGTATGGTATTTGTCTTTCACTGATTGACTTATTTCACTTGGAAAATACATTCTAGCGCCATCCACTGTTTAAGTCACTTTGAATTGAGATTTTTGTTACAACCAAATGCATGCTAACTAATACACACTTTGGCTTAGGTTTTTGAAGGTTTATTTCTCATATAACGACAGGGAAAGAATAATGTCCCTCAAAAATGTGGGTTCCAGTTCAGAACCTATCATTTATTTATGGAATGACCTTGGGCAAGTCAGTTTCCTTATCTACAAACAAAAACAATACTCTTTTTCTCTTCTTTTCTTTTTTAATTCTGGTTAAATGCATGTACTTAATATATTTTGTAATTTTTAAAAATTAGCATACAGTGAACTTAATTTTTTTTTTTTTTTTTTTTTTGGTGCACAGAGCTATGAGTTGTAGTGCCTATATAGATTCATGTAACCACTACCACAGTCAGGATACAGAACATCTCCCCCCCAAAATTTCCCCTAAATTCTTTTGTAGTCACACCCTCCTCTCACCCCCAATCCCTGGCACACTGATCTTTTCTCTCTCTCTCTCTTATGCTTTTGCCATTTCTAGAATGTAACTTAAATGGAAACGTACAGCATGTAATATTCTGAGATTATCTTCTTTCACTCAGTGTAATGCCTTTCAGATTCATTGTATTACTGTGTTTACCACTAGTTTGTTCCTTTTTATTGTTGAATAGCACTCCATTGTATATACCATATGGAATACTGTTGTACACACACACACACACACACACACACACACATACACACACACACACCGGAATACTATTCAGCAATAAATACATATGGATATGTATTATCATAGTTTATTCATTCCCCATTAAAGGACATTTGAGTTGTTTCCACATTTTAGAATTTACAACTAGAGCTGTCACGAACATTTACATTTAGGTTTCCGTGTGAACGTAAGTTTTATTTCTTTACGGTAAATATTTAGAAGTAAAGTGGCTGGATTAGATGGTAGGTATACATTTAACTTTTGAGGAAACTGCCAAAACACTTTCCAGAGTGCCTCTGCCATTTCGCTATTTCCCTCGTAATGTGTGAGAGCGCCAGTTGCACTGTCTGCTTGTCAGCACTTGTTATTGTCAGTATTTTTCATCATTGCCATGCAGATAGGTGTGTAGTCACTTCTGATTGTGGTTTTCGTCTGCATTTCTCTAAAGGCTGATGATGTTGAGTGTCTTTCCATGTGCTTATTTGACATCTGTGTATCTTCTTTGGTGAAGTATCGGTCAAACCTTTTTTTTTTTTTTTCCAATTTTACTAAGAAATAATTGACCTACATCACTGCATGTGTTTAATATAGCATGATGGCTTGATTTACATATGTTGTGAGACGATCACCACAATAGGTTCAGCTAACATCCATCTTCTCAGATACATACAATAAAAAAAAAATAGAGGGATGCCTGGGTGGCTTAGTTAGTTAAGTATCTGACTTGGGCTCAGGTCATGATCTCACGGTTCGTGAGTTTGGGCCTCTGTCATCTCAGAGCCTGCTTCAGATTCTCTCTCTCCGTCTCTCTCTCTACCCACCCCCTCCTTATGCTCTCTCACTCTCAAAAATAAATAAATAAGCATTTAAAAAAAAGAAAAATTTAGAAACATTGAAAAAAGGGAAAAAATTCTTTTCATGATAAGAACTCTTACTTTTCTACATCTCACATAGAATGCCTACTTTATTTTTTAATTTAGTTTTGAGAGTTCTTTATATATTCTTGATACAAGATCTTTATTGGATATTGATTTGCAAATATTTTCTTTCAGTTTGCTGCATGTCTTTTCATTCTCTTGATGTTGTCTTTTGCAGAACAAAAGTTTTAAATTTTGATCAAGTTCAACCTGTTGTTTTTTCTTTTTATTGGCTATGCTGTTGATGCTGTGTCTGTGAGCTCTTTGCCTAACCCAGGGTCACAAAGGTTTTCTCCTATGTCTTCTGAAAATTTTACACCCTTACAAATTACATTTAGATCTGTGATCCATTCTAAGTTTTGTCTAAGGTGTGAGGTTTAGGTTGAGGGTTTTTTTTTTTTTTTTTTGGGTGGGAACACATCTAGATATCCAATTTCCCTTTCCTTGAAAGTCTTCTATGTCCTAGGTCATATCCATTTTGCTGAAGAATCCAAAAAATCCTTTTATGTTAATGTCCCTGGAATGCTCTATGAACTGCAAAGCTATGTGCTATTGCAAGAACATATTTTTATGCTGTTTGGATCTGCACAGGAATTGACAATAGAAAATAAATTAGAATTATGAGGGGCACTGGAGTGGCTCAGTCGGTTAAGCATCTGACTCTTGATCTGGGCTCAGGTCATGATCTCACATCATCATCTCAGGTCGTGAGATCAAGCCTCACATCCAGCCCTGAACTGGGCATGGAGCCTGCTCAAGATTGACTCTCTCCCTCTCTTTCTGCCCCTCCCCAACTCATGCACAGGTGCTCTCTCATAAATAAATAACTAAATATTAAAAATAATAAATTAGAATTATGATTGTGAACGAAATCACCTGTCAGCTGGCTACTGTTTTTCTCTCCACTTGTATGTATGTCCCCCTCCCCCTGCCGAGAGCTACTGCTTTACAGAAAATTTGGAATATTACTTTTTAATTAACAGATAGTAATAGGACTTTGTCAGAATATTGATTCGGTGGTGTTTTCTTGCTGCACCACTGTTAAGTATTTGTTCAAACATGCAGGCCCTAGGGGAGATTGTGAAATCAGTGAAGATTATCTCTGATCCCATCTCCACCTCTCTTCCCACCATATCCTTTCAACCAAGGCATGTGAGGAAGGTAGACAGGGTCCTCCATGAAAACCGAAATTCTGAACCAGAGCGTGAAATGCTGATTATCAAATTCAAGTGTAATCTCTCTTTTCTCTTGTCATAAAATCACATTTTCATTGAAGTCAGTCTTTTGTTAATCATTTACTCTGGCAGTTGGTGATTTTAAGCAGGACCTAGCATTTGTAAGAGCTTAGATGGGGACAAAAATCTCAAGTTTTCCTACCTGGTGCTCTTTGTTTTGTGGTCTGGTAAATTCTGGCATTCGAAAGCAATGTTAGGAAATGTACACACAATTTGTGAGGTACTAGGAGAAGGACAAATAAATATGCTTAATGATCCAACCTTAGTGTCAGAAGCACATGAGATACAAAAGGTGAGTTTGTCTTTTATGGGTGCCCTTTTATTTGCTCAAGCTCCCACTCAGAATCCTAGAGCCATCTCTTTCCCCATAGGCTGATTCCAGTTCCTCCCCTTGGAAGCACAGAGGTCAATCTGTGCATAAAGAAGATTTATTAACAGAGCAAAGGCTATCGGGAATTAAGCAAACAGGGAAATCACAGAGGCTCAAAGTTCACTAAGTGCTTCAACAATCATCCCTGATGCTCCTTAGGACTGCCAGATACTTCTAGAGTTTGAGTGATATGGGCGCCCTGAGAGGCCATTGGCATCGCTTCCTGCTGCCCAGTCTAGAAGCACTGTCCCAATAGTAATATCCATGGCAATATTCTCACTTAAGCTCAGGACAGATTTCCTGGATGTTCTCAAAATCACTGTTTGGTGAATGCTTTCCCCACCTGTTTCTAGTTTGTTTGTTTGTTTTTTTTTTAAATGTTTATTTTTGAGGGAGAGAAAGACAGAGAGAGGCAAAGCATGAGTGGGAGACGGAGACACAGAATCAGAAGCAGGCTCCAGGCTCTGAGCTGTCAGCACAGAGCCTGATGCGAGGCTCAAACTCACAAACTGCGAGATCATGACCTGAGCCGAAGTTGGGTGCTTAACTGACTGAGCCACCCAGGGGCCCCATCTAGTTCTTGATGAAAGCTACAATATTCTTTGTGGTTGGTGTCTCTCTCCAGACACAACCCGTGAAGTCCTCTTTATCTGCTTATGATTGTTTTATTTGATCACATCTTCTAAGTAAGGGCTCTGCCCTCACCTTCAGCGACGGGTGAAACAGCCTTCTCTTCCAGCTCTCCTGGTAACAATTTCGTGGCCTATAAAGATAGGACCTAACCAGGGTCCAGAAGATAAACTACAAGAATCCTGTGTCTAAAGTGAGAAACAAGCCCTTTTCCTGGAGTTTTGCTGACTATTTGGAGTCTGGTCATGGGGATTAGGCATGCCCCATGGCTGACACCATTCTCCAGAATTCTTCAGCTGGAGTTCAACATCCTTTCTTCCAAAGAATCGATGAGTTCATGGGTTCCCAGGTCATCCTTGATGGTTAACCCAGTGTGTTCCCATTAAAAACATAAGCAAATCATCTGGGAAGCCATACAAAGAGAATTAATCCAGAGATGAAGATAAAGATGAAATGTGATAATGGATATAGAGTACCATAGCAGTATTCTATACTATATGCTACTGTATACCATACTACAATACTGTGCCTGGCTTGGTGTTCAATAAATGTTAGCTTTTATTCATTACTGGTATTAGAGCATGCAGTGAGAGCCCCCACACTCTACCTCAGTTGTTGGTTTATTATAGTCACTTCCTTAGAAGTAAAAGAGAGGTGCCCAGTTTTGTTTTTTTACCATTTTCCTCTAAACCAATCAAAATTAAGAAAGAAGCAAAACCGGTGTTTGTCAGTAGGACCTATGGTGTTTTCTTCTCTTTTCCTTTTCCCCTTAAATGATGGGAAAACCAGGGACCTTGTTCTCCCTCGGTACCTCAACTAACTTTTCATGTCTCTAATCTTTTACTGTCTGATAGTATTTTCCTTCTGTACCCTGCCATGCTAACCAACCGATTCCATTTGAGATGGAAATGAGATAAAGTAATTAATGATTAAGTATTCTGAAAATACAAAAGACTATAAATGCCAACAGTCAGTGTTGCTTTCCAGTATCATGAAACAACATAACAAAAATGGATTTTCTGCCAGTTAAAATGTATAATTATTGCCTGTTTGTTGAAAGCAATGAGGGACATGAAGACAATCCAGTCAATATTCTGAAGTAGGTGTCCCCGATCAATTGAACACAAAACGAGTCTGGAGACATCAGCGATACATTTTGCAAAGCTCAGATGAGAATAACGCGTCATGGTCACCTTCAGTTTTCAATGACCTGACTGACTCCTCCCCCACCCACAAGCTCTTTTTCTGCAGTGAATGGGCCATTCACATCTCATCTCTCGTACGAGTTACTTTATATCACTACCAGGTGTTTTTATGCACCTTGCGTCATAGCACGGGGCACTGGACAGAGAGAATAAATAATTCAGGTAACCTTAGGTTAGGTAGGGGGCAAAGAGAAAGTGCATTATTGAGTTTAGAAGAAACTATTTGATCAACTTAAAGTGAAGCCTATTTTCTAGTTTTCCTATTGTAATTTCCAAATGGGACAACACTTTGGAGTTGCTAGGTGTGAGTGCCATACCTGGAAGGCCACCTATTTCTTTGTGTTTGGGGAAGCCTGGGGACCTTAGTATGATTAATGATTAAAACATCGCAAAGGATCCAAGGAATTGAGTTTTCAATGGAGGGTCCGGACCTATTCACCACCCAGGATTCAGGGTTATTTTGGAACAAAACTCCGATGAAAGGAGTTCGACAATTGTTCAACAGCCATTTTGAAACTGACCACAGTTTTCAGAACATTCTGTGCTATTTTTTTTCTTTTTCATCCTGACACTACCCTTTGATTTAACAGAGTAATGTTGGTACCTGACAGTATTCCTTAACTTTATTAAGTAAGTATAATTAAAAGTTATTTACGTTCAATTATTTGCTTATCTGCTTCTTTGATTGTGCTTTCTCTTTCCATCAATACCAATTTTAGCTTCATTTAATCAAAGTGGTGAAATAATTAGATAGATAAGAGATTTAAAGTAAAACTGATGCATCAACCTTGATAAGACCCTAAGGCCTCCGAGAATATTTACTTCCTTTACCACTGTTCTCCCTAAGGTTCACCTTGATTTTTATATGCCTCTTAAGTTGGGGTGGAGATACTGAGGAAGCTACTAAAATCAACATGAAATGTTGGGGCACCTGGGTGGCTCAGTCGGTTACATGTCCCGACTCTTGATTTTGGCTCAGGTCATGATCTCATGGTTCGTGAGTTTGAGCCCCACATTGGGCTCTGTGCTGGCAGTGAGGAGCCTGCTTTGAATTCTTTCCCCCTCACTCTCTACCCTTCCCCAGCTTGTACTCTCTCTCTCAAAATAAATGAATAAGTATTTTTAAAAATCAGTATGAAATGTCAAAAGGCAAGTGAGGTTAGAATGCTTCCGTATCTAATATCATAGGAAGAATTCCACAAGTATTATGACTTGCTGATATATGTCGAAGTTTCACATACAATGAGAAACTGGGTCAAAAAAACCATTTAGAACTGCTCATTAGACAAAAGGAAAGATTTGAGACCATGCATTTATTAGACTTAAATTTTTTTAGTGTTTATTTATTTTTGAGAGAGAGATAGCACAAACAGGAGAGGGGCAGAAAGAGAGAGGGACAGAGGATCCGAAGCAGGCTCTGTACTGACAGCAGCGAGCCCAATGTGGCGCTCAAACTCATGAACCATGAGCCAAAGTCAGACGCCTAGCCATCTGAGTCACTCAGGTGCCCTGAAGATGCTCTTTTACTGAGGGGAGTTACTTTGTAAGACGAAGGTGGTTGTCTTCACCCACCCCCGACAATTCCCGAGATCTTCAGATCTCATCATAATTCTGGGAGGGGGGTGGCACTGACAAAGTCAGAAGCAAAGGATGGCAAAGAACTTGTTGATTTCTAGTTTATACTGGAAAAACTCTGGGAAGTGAATATGAGAGTAGAGTAAGAGGATGCTTGATCCAGGATGAGAAGGGTAATTATGGATTGGTCTGGATCCAACAGTTCAAGATTCACTGTAGATTGAGCAGCTATATTGAATCCAAGAAATAAAGGAGGGAAATGCTCCCAGTGGTCAAAACTTCAAGTAGTATACCTTGACCGGCATTTCACTTGGAGGGAGAGGAGCCTTGAGTCAAGGGTTTATATGCATTCATAAGCAGTGGTTAATGGTTTGGCCAGATGATTAGGGACATGGAAGGGACAAGAATCAAGACTGAAGACAAGTATTTTCTACATGAATAGCACCTGAAAAACACCAACACTGTCCTGAGAGAAATACATGTGAAGTTTAGGTATTAACAGCCCAAAAGGTTCAGGTGTTCGATCAGGGAGACACTGGTTCTCTTGGGTGGACGAATACATATTTTTTGGCTTCCCAGCATTTGAACCCCTAACTAGATTTAAAACTCTTATCCCTTTCCTGCTCTCTTTTGTAAAGGTCTAGAGAGATAAAGAGAACTTCCTAAGATCAGGGAATGGGGAAGAAATGAAATGAGAGAGAGAGAGAACAGAGAACTAGAACTAGAAACCAAATCTCTACTCTTGCTGATAGTCTTTCTGTTACAAATGAATAAAAGATAAATAGGAGGTCATTTGTTAATGGAGATTTGTCTTTTTATTTTATTTTATTTTGTCTTTTTTTTTTTTTAAAGAGGAGACAAAATTGTCTTGTGAGTTCTTTCCAAACACCTAGAAATCCCCACTTGTGTGAGTTTTGAAAGAAGGCAGCAGCCTGGTTCCCATCAAAGAAGCCAAAGGAAGCCATATTCCCTATCCTCTCTCCCCTTGGCAAAAAGGATTAACTAGTAGGTGAACTAGCCCCAGCCAACTGGATGCTTCCACCCAGGACTTTTCTCTCAAGAGTGTGACCAAAAGACAAAGGGACGAGATTAGAAGCACAGTGAGATTAGAAGCACAGTGAAAGCCATGGCTTTGTCTAACAGTAATGTCCTAGCTTGATTGCTTCTGCTGGGTAGCTTTCCTTAATCTATGACTTTTTTTTATTTTTTCAAGCCCCATTCGCCAATCTTCCCACTGATTCTCTATGCTAGTTGAGAGCCTGAGGTGCTAGTTATCTACCCAGGAATTTGATTTGCATGGGCTAGTTAGTGAGCTCTCCTGTCTTCTAGCTTCTGGTTGGATTTGGCCATTGGAACCCCAGTTAGAGAATGGAAGCAGGGAGTAGAATGAAGTCAGAATATTTATATATTTAAATATGTAATATGTAATATTTCTGGCTTCCCATGAGGTCACCTTGGGTTGGCTGTTCCTCAAAAGAAATTAACTGTTCCTCTCAAGGTGGCCTACTCTACATAATTCTCTCTCCTTCCACATTTTTTAAAATGTTAATTTATTTTTGAGAGAGAGAGAGAGAGAGAGAGATCCTCCCGAGTTCGAATAACTCACCATCCCTTCAACTTCTGGGGCCAAGGGATAGTAACAGTTCTATGGCTGTCAGCCCTGGGTCCTTGCACTATGCCTTGTGGTGGCCCCAACCCCCCTTCCAACCATTAGAATTAGTTCCTTTGTAAATAAACCCTTCTCCCATTATCCTAATAAGAGAGTGCCGTCTGTTTATCAGAAAGCTGATATGCCTTCCAGTACATTCATTTTCTGGTTAACTTTGTGCCAAAGTAACCCAACAGACTTAGTGTTCTGACAAGAGGATAGAGAAGGAGCAAAAGCCTAGAGTTGGGGTCAAAGGTGACATTTTCAGTGAATGGTAGTAAATGAGAGTGAATGTGGCCAAGGGACTCTGTTAGGAAAAAGTCACCCATGGAAAGGCATAGATAAAAATAGCTCGGACTCCACTTAGAGTCTTCAAGCCTGACCCCCAATCACAAAGGGCAATGGCTAACAGTTGATGTAAAAGGAAGCTTCTGTTCACAGACCTAAAATTGCTAAATAGTCAGGCCATTCATTTTTTAAGTGTCTGGACAGTCATTAAGTCCGCCCTCCTTCCCTCCCAATTCCTCTGGTGTTTTACACAAAGGAAAATGCACATAGGTTCATTCACATGTGTCCTCTAGAGTTTTCTTTTCTGTCAGAGAGACACGGCAGCGCCATGTTTGCAATGATGCAGCATGAAAAAGCTATTAATCTAGCTCCATCTAGATGCACTAAGTCTAACTGCAGGGCTGTCTCCAGCTTCATTATGTACCAAGTAATGAAATTCTAAAAGCACAGACCATGAAACAAAAACCGGGAATTAAAGTTATGGGAGAAAGTAAATAATATGTGAAGAGCTTACTGAAAGCCAGGCACCACAGATTTTGTACACATAATCTCATTTAAACCGTACAATCCTGCACATTAGGAGTGGGTCTCTTGATTTAACAGGTGAAGAATCAGAGGCAGAGTAAGCAACTTTCCCAGATTACTCATATAACAAATGGTATAGCGATAATTCAAAGCCATGCTAGTCTAAGCCTAGCTTTGAAATTGAGGTGCGGGGCCCCCAGGGGGATGCTTGAGACAATCCGTTTTGGCGGCGCAAACCAAATATTAGAACTTTTAGTTCTGTTTAATTTTTTTTTATTTTTTTAATGTTTTATTTATTTCTAGAGAGAGAGAGAGAGACAGCGTGAGCAGGGGAGGGTCAGAGAGAGAGGGAGACACAGACTGAAACAGGCTCCAGGCTCGAGCTGGCAGTCAGCGCAGAGCCCGACGCGGGGCCCGAACCCACGAACCGCGAGATCATGACCTAAGCGAAAGTCGGACGCTTAACCGACTAAGCCACCCAGGCGCCCCAGTTCTGTTTAATTTTTATCAGGTGAATTGAAATCTTTTTGTGCATGTTTTACAATAGACATAATATAGGAGTACAGCAGTACATGCAGACAAATAGGTAAATACACGTATATTTCTTCTGTTGGGTACTTTTCCTTGATCTTTGTCTTTATATTTTCTGAGCTTCATCCCTCAGACTTCCCACTGATTCTGTATGCCAGCTGATGGCCTCAAGCGCTAGGTGTGTACCCAGGAAAACTGATTTGCATCGGCCGCATCAAGCAGCTCTTCTATCTTCTGGCTTCTGGCTGGCTATAAATGATGTGCGATCTAAAAGCTTTGAAGACTACTGCTCTGGACTCTCTCAAAAGGCATAGTGTAGCTGTTAGGAGCATGGATTCTGGAACTAGACTGCATGTGTTCCAGCCTCAGCTACCATGCTGAACCTCTCTCTACCTCAGTTTCCTCTTCTGCAATATGCAGATTTAAATAATTAAAACATAGAGTGCTTTGACCAATATCTAGCAAAAATAAGAGTGGAAACGATGATGATCACATTACATGATCCTTCAAAGTAGTCATCTAGGAAAGCACCTTGTCATCAAACTACTGTCTTATTTCCCTTACACGTCCTTAGGAACTGGCTCTTGAGTTAGTTTGTGAGCCACCTGAGATCATCAGATCCATTTCTTTTTTTTTAAAAAAAGTTTAATGTTTATTTATTTTTGAGAGACAGACAGAAAGAAAGTGGGAAGAGCAGAAAGAGAGGAGACAGAAAATCCAAAGCAAGTTCTTCAGTCAGCACAAAGCCTAATGTGGGGCTCAAACTCACGAACTCTGAGATCATGACCTGAGCTGAAATCGGATGTTTAACAACTGAACCACCCAGGCGCCCCCAGATCCATTTCTTAATAGTCATCCTTTATTTGTCACCCCAAAGGATATTTTTCTTCTTCAAGATTTTTTTGTACTTTACATCAGCTTAAGTTTCACATTCTTTTTAAAAAAAAAAATCTATTTTCTAAAATCTAATACAAATGCAAAGATTTCACATTTCTGTAGTTTTTTACAGAAACATGCCCCAAACTCTGGAGTTTCTTCCAAGACAACCAAAGCATGTTCTCAACAATTTCAGTGACGCTAGACTAACTTCCCAAAGAAGGGGACATGTCTCATTTGGATGCCTAGTTATGTCTAGCAAAAATAATGGTCATTTTACTGCAAAAAAAAATTAACCATTTTATTAGAGCATGGTGTAATATAGGGACTCCAATCATCTAGTCAAATAAAGCTAGGTTTGATTCCTGGTTCGATATATGCTAATAGAATCGCTTACAGATCATTAACATCTGTAAAGTGATTTAAAACTTCCTTTCTGTAGGTTTGGGGTGGAAAATGAGCTCAGTGCGGTAGAGAGCCAGATCCTGTAGTCTATTGTTAGGACTATGGCTTTTTTTTTCAGTGAACAGGGAAGCCATTGGAGGGTCTTGAGAAAGAGGAGGGCATGTCCTTCTGTTAAAAGGATTGTTCTGATTCCTGGGTTGTGAATAGTGCTAGGATGGATGCTCGGACACCAATTAGGAAATGATGGCAATGGTCCAGATGAGAGGTAATGGTATTTTGGGACGTGGAGGTAATGAGATGTAATGAGTTTATAGGTATTTGATATAGAGATATATAGATATAGATATAGGTATAGATATATCTCAATCAGGTATGTGATATACAATAAAACCAATAAAGGGATGCAATCATTACTACTTTATGCTCAAAAATTACACAATAATCAATGGATGGCTAGTTCAGGAATGGTATGAACTAGAATCTTATATTTTTTCCTTCCTGTCATACTTTAATTTTTCTTCAATAGGCAGATAGATAACATAGTCCTGAGAGTTAGGGTTCTGTAGCCAGACAGATATGGGTTCAGATCTTGGCTCCACTTCTTACTGTTTGACCTAGAGGAAGTTAGTTAACCTCTCTATACCTCAGTGTTTTTATCTGTAAAATGAGGAAACTCAATAACATATATCCTAGACAGTTTTGTGAGGATTCACTAAATTAATGTATCTAAAGTAGTTAGAACTATGCCTGCCACATAATAAATGCTCATTAAATGTTAGCTATTATGATTTTCAGCTTCTTTTAGTTGTTAGATTTATTTTTTATTTTGAACCCTTTTGTTTTCATTGAAAAAAGCTATTGTGTTAATTGTAAAAATAATTTAAACCATACAGATAGGTAGGACTTAGAAATTAGAAGCCCATAGGGCTTCTGGGTGGTTCAGTCAGTTAAACGTCCAACTCTTGGCTTCAGCTCAGGTCATGATCTCACGATTCATGGGATCGAGCCCTGGGTCGGGCTCCATGATGACAATGTGGAGCCTGCTTGGGATTCTCTCCTGCCTCTCTCTCTCTCTCTCAAAATTGATAAATATACTTAAAAAAATTAGAAGACTTCTCTAATTCTACACCCCGGAGAGAACTACTATTAAACAGTGTAGTAAATATATTTTTTAATTTTTAAATGTTTATTTGCTTTTGAGAGAGAGAGACAGTGCAAGCGAGGGAGGGGCAGATAGAGAGACACACACAGAATCCAAAGCAGGCTCCAGGTTCCAACCTGTCAGCACAGAGCCCCACGCAGGGCCCCAACTCATGCACTGGGAGATCTTGACCTGAGCCGAATTCGGAACCTTAACCAACTGAGCCACCCAGATGCCCCTAAACAGTGTAGTAAATATTGATCCAGACTTTTACCTATGTGTTTATCACACCTATCCATACCATATATGCATATACGTTAATTTACTTTTTATGAAATGGGATAATACTCTGCATATTGTTTTGCAATTTGTTTTTATCATTTAAAATTTGATCTTAGGTATTTTTTCATTTAAGTTCATGTAAAATCATTATATTGATTTTCATGATCGTATAGTATCCTATTGTATGGAAGCCCGGTAATTTACTTATTCAGTAGCTTATTGAAGTCATTTAGCTGCATTTATTTATTTGTTTATTTATTTTACTCTAATAAGCAATCCTGAAGTAATATCCTTGCACATATTTTTGGTGCAAATTTCTATATTTCTGTAGGAAAATATTCTGAAAGAACTT
The DNA here is from genome assembly GCA_017311185.1 of Proteles cristata cristata. Classification (NCBI taxonomy): domain Eukaryota; kingdom Metazoa; phylum Chordata; class Mammalia; order Carnivora; family Hyaenidae; genus Proteles; species Proteles cristata. Next base: position 87,737 of record JAESUZ010000907.1, read on the forward strand.
ATTATAGAAATAGTTTCGAGGAGTAAGAATGATATGCCTTTTTAAAAAAAATTGTAATTTATATTGCCACATGACCTTTTGAAAAGATCATATTTTTATTGAATTCCTACAAACCATGAATAAATGTGCTTATACTCCTGCTGACTGTATTCTGGCAATCTTTTTAATCTTTGCCAGTTTAATAGGAAAAATAAATAAATGTTATTTTTTATGTTTTATTTACACTTATGTTTACACTTATTTATATGTTATGTTTCACTTACACTTTTAATAATATAGTTAACTATCTTTTCGAATGTTTAAAATTTGAAATTTTTGATACAAACTCCCTATTTTGTCTGTTGATTTTTTTTTTTTGGCTGAGATCTTTTTATTTATTTTTTCCTTTTCTCCCCTTTAAGATTTGGAAGATGCAAGCTATAGGCTTGGAGAAAATGTTCACAGTACATAAAACTGACAATAGACACTGGGTATCTCTCCAAAAGAAGTTTGAGCATTTGTCCACCAAAAAAAACCCACGCCCATGAATAGCTGTAGCAGCTTTACTTATGAGAGCCCTAAACTGGAAATGACCCAAAGGTCCATCAATAATTAAATGGATAAATAAAGGTATATCCATAAAAGTGAACAAATTACCAATACACATAGCAACTTAAAATAATTTCAAAAACACTATGTTGAGCGAAAGAAACCAGACATGAAAGAAATTGTACAAAAGACAATACTAACCTACGACTGATGAAAAATCAGAATGGTTATTTTTTTCCACCTAGGGGGTGGGAGTGGGAGGAAGGCAATGTTCATCAGGCTTAGGCTGGTGGTCACGTGGTATAGGGTATAAACATCTGCCAAAGCTCATCAAAGCGTACACTTAAATGGGTGCATTTATTTTATTTCAATGATGTCCAATCAAGTTGACTTAAAAAGGAAAAATTGTTTTGTTTCTAAGTAAAAACAACTTCAATTGTGCATTTAGGCACAGAAAATAATATAAGTCACTCACATATCCACCAATGTGATAGAAAAGATGCCAACACTTTGCCATATTTGCTTTATTTTTAACATTTTTTTAAAATGTTTACTTATTTTTGAGAGAGGGTCAGAGCATGGGTTGGAGAGGGGCAGAGAGAGAGACACACACACAGAATCTGAAGCAGGCTCCAGGCTCTGAGCTGTCAGCACAGAGCCCGATGCAGGGCTCGAACTCAAAAACCGCGAGATCATGACCTGAGCCAAAGTTGGATGCTTAACCGACGGAACCACCCAGGTGCCCCTTGCTATCTCTGCTTTAGATGTCCTTTCTTTTTGAATAAGCAAACCATTACTAATGCTTGCTCTACCATTCATCCCTTCTTTCCTGTTCCAGAAGAAATGACTCTCCCTAATGTGATGTACATCATTCCCATGAATGATCATATTGTATATATGTCTGTCTACAAATATTCTGTTTTTCATGTTTAAATTCTTTTCAACAGGAGCGCCTGTATGGCTCTTGATTTCAGCTCAGGTCACGAGCACAGTTTCATGGGATGGAGCCCCGTGTTGGGCTCCGTGTTGAGTATAGAGCCTATTTAAGATTCTCTCTCTGTCTCTCTCTCTCTCTCTCCCTCTGCCCCTTTCCCCCACTCATACATCCTCCCTTTTTCTAAAATAAAATTTTAGAAAATAAATTATTTTTGATAAAATAGCATCATATAGTGCATATCATTTTGTAATTTTATTTTTCTCAACATGACAGTTTTGAGAATTCTTCATGTCCATACATGTAGAACCGGTTCATTTGTTATAACTGCTATATAATATTCATTCTGGTGGAATAAACAGTCTTTCCTTTCCTCCACTGGTGGACATTTAGGGTATTTCCACTTTTTTCTAGGATAAACAGTGCTGCTGGGAACAACTTCATGTATGACACTTTGGGCATAGTTACCTTTTCGACTTTATTTAGTTTGGGAAATTATTTTAAATACTGTGATGGTACTAATTTGCATTCTCACTAGCAAGCTTACCGTATTCCTAAATACTCAAACACACTTAAAGTTAATGATGTTATTATTTTTGCCAATAATCTGAGCCATTATTTATTTGCCAATAAGCCATTATTACTTCTTTTACATTTTCCTGATTTCCAATAAGGTTGAATAGCTTTTTATATGTTTATCATTGTGAATGAAATATCCTTTGATTATTTTATATTTCTTATATTTTTGTCTTTTTCTTACTGCTTCATTGGTATTCTATACACAGTCTGAATACTAGATCCTTTATCCAACAAATTGTCTATAATTTACCAGCCTGTTTATTTATTGCTTCTATGTACTACTTCTTATGCTTTTCCATGAGTTAAACCAGGAGTGTCAGCATCAGGTGGGAATTTGTTAAAATGGAAGATTCCTAAGCGCCACACACCACCACCACCAACCCCCCTCCGTTCCACCGTGATCTGCTAAATCAGAAACTGCATTCTAACAAGACCACTGGTTGATTTGTATGTGCATTAAAGATTTTAAAATACAAGATTGGGTGGTGATTAAGAGAAGTGTAAATTTTCTTCCCTGGAGTGATAAGATAGCAGTTCCCACCTGCCTTCTGCTGCTTTTTTATAAATCAAATTCCCTGGCTTTGGACCCAAATGCCCTCACTTAATACATCCTGGAGCTGCACCACAAAGTTTCAGAAATCAAAGAAGCTATTAAAATCTGATTCATAAATGCATATGTTTATGGGATTTCCGAGTCAAAATGCAAGCCTTGGAAGTTTCGTTGACTGCTGCCAAGAAAGGTATTGGTTCAGTGAGGAACCATGATCCATCAACTGTCTTCCTTGTTTGTACACACCTCTGTTTTTAAGTTGACACAAAATGCTCCAGAAATGAAAAACAACTAAAATTAATAGGGGAAATCCAAGAGTTGTGCATAGCGTCAGACGTACGATGACTTCTGTATACCTACATGACTTCCTGAGGCTGGCCAGCCACGAAGGGGGCACTTCTCCAGCATGAGAGAGGTGACTCCACAGAGACCATCGGGCTACAGGGATGTGGCCACATTTCCCCGCTTGCCTGCAGTGTGTAGGAGTACAGCATTGGATCCGGCCAGTGGGTTCTAAGAAGCCCAAAGGTGTCACCTCTGGCCTGAAACCTTTCATTTCCTGCTTCCTCTCTCCGTCTTGACCTACTATGGTAATCAAAGAGGTCAGGAGTCACAATGATGCCTCTGTGAACACTGTTGAGCCTCTGTCAGGTGTCCCGGCCCCTGAGTGATCAGTGAAAGCGGGTCCTCCTACTGAGCCACGTTGGCCATGTAGCATGAGTGAGGAAAAAACACTTTTTGTTTGTGTTAAGCCACTGAGATCTGAGTGTTTCTTACAATGCGTCATGGGCTGGGTTATACTGATGCAGGGAACAAAGCCGACTCTGCCTTTTTAGTAATAGCTAACACTGCTGACTGTCACTTTCTAGTCCAGGCTCTGTACTTTAAGTTCTATGTGCATTATCTAATATCTCACAATAACCTTCTGAGATAGATGATAGTATTATCATATGTTATATGACATATGTGATACATACGTATACCATATGTATCTCTTTTATATAGATATCATCTACTATATAGTGATATAATGTGCAAGGTTTCTAACTTTCCTCTGGTTATGCTAAAAGTACTGTCTCTTGTTCTAGCTAAGGCTGGTCCCTCCACATGAGATCTGGATGCTAGCTCTTCCTTATATTATTGGTGGTTCTTTCACGCTCTTGAACCTGTGTTTTCTCTCCTATTCCGTTTGCCCCTCAGCATTCTCAGGTCTCTCCAAACTTAACAGAAGCCCTCCATCTACCCCCCTTCCTCCTCCAAACACTATCTCCTGTTCTCTCCTATTCCATCTCTGTCTCCTATGTCTAAAGTGTTCACCTTCACTTGTCTATCTCAGCTTCTCCCACTCTCAACTCCAGTATTATTTCTTCCTCCATCACTGTACCAACCTCCTCTTTTCAGCACTTCTGATGATCCCTGCATTGTGAAATTCAGTGGACAGCCTTCACTTTACCTCATTTCTCAGCATCACGTGACACAACTGACCACACCCCTCCTGTCCAAACCCTGTTCTGTCCAGCCCTCCCTGTGTGGTTCTTCTCTCCTTTTCGGCTTCATCCTCTCTTGCTGGGCCATTAAATATTGGCCTTCATCACGACTCATCCCAGCCTCTCTTTTCTTTTCATTCTACAGTCACTTGCCAGTCTTTCACCTAGAAGTCTTTCCCAAGGCTACCTAGACCCACGCATCCCCAAATGTGTGCCTCTATCTGGGGCTCCTACTTGCCAGCTGGCTGCTCAGCTCGGCACCTCCAGTTGGATGGATGCCCTCCACCCCACCACTTTACTCCACCCTTCCGTTTCTTTCCTCGGTGTTCCCCATCTTGGTGAATGGCACCCCCCTTCCCCTATTTGCTTACGTTGGAAACCCTGGAGTAGAGCTACATCAATACCTTCTGGAGAGCTCGGCAGCAAAATGTGCTTTCTCTTTTTGAAATTAAAAAAAAAAAAAAACAACCCTAAAGCATATCATAACTAAAGTAAGTCTTTCAAAATTCTTATTTTCCCATAGTGACTATTACGATGCTTTCATAAAGAATATCTGCTTTTTCCCAACATAATTTAGGGCCCTCTGGCTGCTGTTGTAAGAGCTGTTTGGTAGCCCGGCACTGCCTACGAGGAAAGAGTCAGACACCATTTCCTATTGATTCTACCTCCTGAGATATTTTCAAATCTGCCTGCCCCAGATTTGCCAGTACATCATCTGCCACGCCATGGTGACTGTTATCTGCACTAGCCTCTGAACCCTCCTCCTCGCTCCTGTTCACTCCCCACCGATCAGCCAGGCGGAATGCTCCCCGGAATACACATGGCTGATCCTGTGCTTCATTGCTTAAAACCCCTCGATGGCTTCCCATTGTCCTTAGGATAAAATCTCAGGTCCCTAACAGGCCCACTGTACCATGAGTCAGTGTTACGACTTTGAGCTCCTAGAAAGAGCTACACTTTTTATGAGCCTTGGCCCACGACTTCCTTTCTGCCCAGAGCTCCCCCACCTCTCCTTGCTTCTCCTTCTTCAGTTCTTAGATTTAATGACGTTTCTTTAGAGAAGCATTTCTTAGCCTCTCACACCAGGTCAGTGCTCCCCCGTAAACACTTTCTTGGTAACTCCCACTTTGCTTTGAAAGTAAATGATTGTTTGTGGATTGCGTAGTGTAATCTCTCCTTCCCATTTTAATCAGACTCCCTGAGAAAGCCAATAACATGCTCTAGTACAGGCAAGATTCCTGAATCCAACTTTGTTTATTTCTAGAGCCCATGGCCACGACCACTACGTGTACATACATTTACTCCTCCTGTAAGATGGCTTTGTGCCTCTTTGTTTTATGATGCATGGGAAACTAAAGTCTGACTGTAGAAAAATATAGCATCTCTGGATGAATCCTAAAGCAATGGTGTTCGGCTGTTGGTGAATCTCTTTGAGCATTTTCTGTCAGTAGCAGATTGCACACCTCAGCCGCCTTCTGTGGGAGCACAGAGGGGGACACTCAAAGCATAGGTCGTGCTGGCTAAGCTGGACCCCAGCTCTCCCCCATTGTATAATGTCCACATCCATAAAAGGAAGTAACATTAACTACTTTACAGGACTGCAGTAGGACTCATTCATTCAATAAAGGTTTAATGAGCATCTAGTATATACAATGTCTCGATTTATATGCTGGGGATACGAATGCGTTTTGCGGATGTTTCACAGAATGCCTATTTCACGTGCAGTTATAGACGGTCACTTATTACTAGTGTTATTACAATTGTGTGTCGACGTTTGCCTGTGTCACACAGCCCGAGTGAGACCTCATGTGATATTTGCGTTGTCTGTCACCACTACCCTTAAGGGGTCCTGGCAGGGCCTGGATCTTCAAAGCATCACTGCACGCCGTGGCCGCCCCTCCCCTCCTGGCCACCAGAGGGCGCGCGGCCTCTACCGCCCCGCCCGCAGCGACTGCGCCTGCGCCTGCGCCGCTCCTGCCTCCCGGACTCCGCCCCCCCCACCCCCCCCACTGTTGCGTCGCCCCGCCCCGCCTCGCGCCCCAGCGTTCCGCCTCCGTTGCCCCTAGCGGCTGTTTGTTGACTTCCGGGAACGCGGCAGTTGCCGATGTCCGGGTTGTCGCAATGGGGAGCTGGGGGGCTTCTGCGGCCAGCGTTGGGGCCGAGAAGCTGCCATAGACCCCACCGAGTCTCCCCCTCGACCTTCGGGGTTCAGGCGCAGACTCTCCGCACCGCCTTCGGCATGGGGGAATCCGAAGAGGAGGAGGTGCCCGGTGAGTCGCGTCCGCGGTGGTGGCAGCGGGCCGGGAGGGAGGGTCCGCGGGCGGGCGGGCGGGCGGCCAGGTCCCGCCTCCGGGCCGCCCCGTCGGGGGAAAGACCCGGGCGGCGGCCGCGGGGCAGGGCCCGGAGCTGAGGCCGCACCCGGGCCCAAAAGCTGAAAAGAGCGGAAGGGAAGGGAGGGGAGCACGGAGACGCGGGTGCTTGTGTTTCTTCTCTTTCTTTTAAAACAAGCTTTCGACGAGTTTCTCGAAGGCAGGGGCAGTTTTTATCTCCCTGTAAACTTCTCAAAGTCGTCCTTCGAGGTCCCCAGGACCCAGTGGTGTATTCAATGCAGTTAAGAGTGGGTGACCAGGGGAGCGTGGGGTAAGAAATGATGTAGCGGGAGCTGTTGTCGAGTGCTCGGCTAATACTTTTTCCCTGAATTCCAGAAGTACATTTGACATTGTGACTCTGTACCACATGTATAGTGTAACAGAAATAGACGTTTAATGAAGCAGTGCTTATTCTAACCGCTTGGTATGCGCTCAGATCTTTTCTATAGTACAGCCCTTTAAAAATGATAATCGTGACCTACTAAATTGATTTTCTGACCCACTAATGGCTCAAGAACAAGAGTTTAGAATAACACTGGATTGCAGCAAAATCAGGCATTCACTGAGATAAATATGTATTGCGTTTTCTGCCATGCTCTTGGCTCCTACATGATTAGATTCCTGACCTCCTGGACTTCACAGCCTAGTGAGAGACGCTTGTGAGTAAACCAAATGACAATACTATCTCACAGGAGATACCAAAGGACACAACAGAGCCACCAAACCCTGCCTTGCGGTGAGGCTATCAGGGCAGCTATCTGGGAAGCCAGAATAGGACAAAACAGTTAAAATTACTCATTTTAGAAAAACCCAGAAGCCTGTTCTAGAACCTGGCCTCTCAGATCTCAATTATCAGTTAGAACTGTCACGCCTCACAATTGTTCTCAAAAGATTTGTCACAATGCCTAGTGTCTTGTATATTATTACATCTTATTAATACTTATGCTTGCTATGTTTTACTTTTTGGTACCCATTAGTTTCTTTCTGTGTGATTATTCTTGAGATTTCCCCAAAATCTGGATCTGGCCACTGTGTGTGTGTAAATGGTTATTGGGAACATGTAGGGATTTTTGGTCTCCCTCCAAAATGGTACTGGACCAAAATAGTTTGTGAATACTACGCAGATCAGGTAGTATTCCTGACTTAATTTAAGAGCGTTAAATCTCCACAGCCTGTATCCACAGGATGCTAATGATGAAATGATACTGTCCTGTTCCTAAGGGTGGAGACAAGCCTTCAATGAGGGGCGGGACCATAAGGTGTTAACGAGCATTAACGGCACAAATTCTATCAGGTCATTCCAGGGAGCAGATGGTCCATGTGGGGACAGCAGGACTTTTAGTAATGGAGGACTGCCGTGATTTTTAAAAATTATTTTACACCAGTAAATGAATAATGAATATTTGATTTAGCAGATTTCATAAATAAAACTCGAATAAAGTCTGAGGAATAAGACCGAAGTAATAAGGTAGAAGGAGAGCCGTAAACAGTGCTGGAGTGGAAGCAAAGAGGTCAGGAGACACGGAATCGGTACAGCTAAATTACTGAAAACGTGTTTTAGTAACAGGCAACATAGTAACAGTTGTAAAATAGAAACTGTCATATGTTTTTGCAGATTCGGGTGCTGTGTTTACATTTGGAAAAACCAAATTTGCTGACAATATTCCCAGCAAATTCTGGTTTAAACATGATATACCTATAATTCTTTCATGTGGAGATGAACACTCTGCAGTTATTACAGGTTAGTATTGAAATCCTAAATGTATCTCAGAGGTTTGCTGTGTTTGAAACATGTTGAATATATATTTTGCTTTACCAGAAGCGTGTTTTTCCCTTTTACCAGAGAATTCTTGATAATTCTATTCATCAAGAGTGTTTGAAATTTTAAATTCCCTGAATATATTTAAATATGATTTTCCATACACACTACTTTCTTGGAATAAATTTATTTTAATGTATCTGTGTCATCAAAAGTGATTACTGTATAATCTTGGAAACTTTCTACACCTAACAGAATCTGGTAACCTGTAGATGGACAGTTAAAATATTTTATTTATTTTTTAATTTTTTAAAATAATTTTTTTAAACTTATTTTTTGAGAGAGAGACAGAGAATGAGTGGGGGAGGGTCAGAGAGAGAGGGAGACACCGAATCCGAAGCAGGCTCCAGGCTCTGAGTCGTCAGCACAGAGCCTGACGCAGGGCTCGAACTCACGAACCGTGAGATCATGACCTGAGCTGAAGTCGGAGGCTTAGCCGACTGAGTCACCCAGGCGCCCCTAAAATAATTCATTTTAACCTGGGCAAGGTAACCGGTTTCAACATGGAAAAGCAGTACAATTCTTAAGTATAGCTTTTTTTATTGCTTTGTGATGACTTCATCTCCCATCACTTTATGTTGAAAAGGCTTCACTTTCTTATGTCTTTTTTTCTTCCCCCCCCAGGAAATAATAAACTTTACATGTTTGGCAGTAACAACTGGGGCCAGTTAGGATTAGGATCCAAGTCAACTGTTAGCAAGCCAACGTGTGTCAAAGGTTTGGGGTCTTTTCTTCTTTATTGCTTGAAATACTTAAGCTGCCTACAGTACTTTTATGCTGATTGTGACGTTCTTCAATATCAGGTTACAAATAATAAAGCCTTTAGTTTTTTTTATTCTCCAGTATTTACTTGACTATTACTGGTATTTAACTTTATTTTTCATTTGATATTCTGAACTATTTTTATATGTTAGGGTCTAAGCATCATGTTGATTTTAAACCCAAAGACCACAAAGGAAGTAATGATTCTTCAGTATTGCACTTGAATATCCTTTTATTTTGCCTGTTTGTAAACCTACTCAAATATTACTGTTACTGTATATACAAAGAACGAGCGATACAATATATTAGAATCTTGAGCTCTGTCTCATTTGTTACGATTTGTAGACATCATGGTTTTATGTAACTGCTGGCTTTAGAAGTTCTACCTTACCCTGCTGTATATAGTGAGTAGATGTGCTGAGCGGGACATCGGGACTAGGCATTGATTACTCCTAGAGTTTTTACAAGAACAGGACAAACTATTTTAAATCAGGACTGTCCCAGAAAACGTGGGTGTATCACACCTTTACAAAGCTTTCATGGCATTATGTACAAAGCTTCTGTTTGGTCATGACCTGTGGACATCAGCTAAGCCTGAGGGATGATGGACATTCCCTGGGATGTGACCAGAGCCGTGTTCTTTAACTTCCTAGCCACATGTTTAATTTCACAGTATTCCACTTGGTCAAAAAGCATTGATGGAGCACAGTCTCCTAAATCCTGGGTTTATTCACAGCCCTCATGATCTTTACTCTCAACTGTCTGACAGATGAGGTGACAGCATTGTGTAGACTGTGAGATCCTTGACACCAGAGGCTCTGTCCTGGTGATCTTTGCAGCCCCTCTGCTGCACACGTAGGAGATATTCTGTAAATCTTTTTTGAATATGTAAATAAGTGAGTGAAGGACTTTAACATGGGTGTATGCCTGTGACCATGGGACTTGGAGCATCTCATCGTGTGCGGTAGAAGGCAAGCTTGACGGCAGATTAGGGAATGGCCGAGGTTGGCGAGGAGGCATCCTAACAGTGCAGTGGATCTCAGTACTTACTAAGTACCTGCCGAGTTTTAAAAAATATGCAGATGCCTGGGCCGCACCTCAGACCTACTGGTGCAAGTTCTCCAGGGGCGGGCTGAGCTGTCTGCATTCTCAAAGCTCCGCTGGTTACTGTGATGCACAGCCAGTCCTGAATTGTTCGTTAGTCAGCACCTACTGGGGAGTCAGCAGGCCGGGATTTAAATCTCACTTCTGCTTAGTTACCCTTGGACCTGGGTTATTTATCATTTTCATAACCATAAAAGAGTTCAATTGTCCTATCTTTTTATATTTTTAGCTTTAAAACCTGAAAAAGTGAAATTCGCTGCCTGTGGAAGGAACCACACCCTAGTCTCAACAGGTGTAGTATTCAATCTGTACGCCTTCCTGCCGGATCTGAGGACTGAGGTTGCGCCCCAGTAACGTTTGTGACTTTGTAAAATTGATAGAAATGGCACCTTGGCAACAGTAAGATTAGGGTTTTTAAAAACATAAATGGTTAGCACACTTGTTTGCCTTTGAAAATATGTAGATCAATGTTAAATGACTGAAGAAAATCTTTTCTTATATTGTCAAGGGGCGGCATCTCCTGTCCTGCACTTCCCTCTTTTCTGAGGGTGAGTGGGAGCCGCCCCCAAAAGGCTATTGATTGTGAGCACAATTCCAGTGAAAATCCAAACTGTGTGTGTGTGTGTGTGTGCGCGCGTGCGCACAAACTGACAGGGTGATTCTAAAGTTTATATGGAAAAGCACAGGACCTAGAATAGCCAAAACAGTTTTGAAAAGAACAAAATTGGAGGACTAGCACTATTGATTTCAAGACCTGTAGAGCCACAGTAATCAAGACAGTGGGCTACTTGCAAAAAGAGGGACAGTGAGTCACGGGACAAAACAGAGTCCAGAAGTAGACCCACATGCGTGTGCCCAACTAACGTTTGACAAAGGGGCCAGGGCAACCCAATGGGGAGAGAGTCATCCTTTTGAACAAATGCTGCAAGAGCAAATGGAAACTCAGGCACCCATCACCCAGCCGCCTTTCCTGCCTCCCTTCCTCCCCACACCTTCCGTGTTCAGGTTATCCTCACTGCCTCCCGCTGCTCCTCAGCTCTGTGCCCTCATTCATACATCTTCCTCACTGAAATGTCTTTCTCTTATTCAGGTTCGTACCTTTTAAGATCCAGTATAAGTCTTCTTCCATGGAACTTTCTGTGGCTATTCAACTTTGACTCATACAGCTCTCTGAACTGCTTTAGCATTCCACCAGCTCTCATTCACGCCATATGTGTTAATTGTGTGGTCCAATTCCACTTGGCCTTCTAGTATGTTCCATTTGAAAGCTAGTCTTGGTTCCTCAGTTAGGTTTCTTTTTTTTTTTCTAAAATAATACATAACTAAATTTTTACTAATTCAGGCTGATTTTGCCCTTCGTTTCCCCTGTAATTTAATTTCATGTGCTTTTTTATGACTAATTTTTAATGCATGTAGGTTTTAAAAAATCTTCATTACTTTAGAGCTTACTGGCACTTTTTATTATCTAGGCATGATATACTTCATATTTAATTAATAAAGCAACAAACATTTATATAGTACTTACAGTGAGCCAAGTGCTGTTCTAAGAATTTTATGTCAGCTAATTTAATCTTTATGACAACTCTGGGAAGTAGGCAGCATTTTTATCCCCGTTTTACAGATGAGGAAAATGAGCCACTGAGAGGTTAAGTACAGTGTGCTATAGCTCACACAGCTGCTAAGTTGCAAACCAGCAGTTACACCCAGGAAATCTGGCTCTCCAGTCCTTTCTCCTAAACCCAATACTATACTGCCTTCCTGTTTAGCTCGAAAATCAAAATAATTACACAGCATAGAGTTTCCATGTTTCTAATGATACTCTTTTTGGTTTTTTCTCATTTTACTTGTTACATATTATATCTTTAATGGGCATGGAAGTTAAAATTAATGAACCACATCTCTTAAAATGGTTGGATTTGGATTATAAATTAATTTGGAAATTACTTTCCTCTTTTTTGCTCTGAATTAATAAAGTGCTACATTAGCAAAAAAATACATTCCTCACATTCTGCGCCTTTCAGTTGCTACTGAAGCTCTAGAGCTACTTAGGAAATCTCACAAAAATGTAGAACCTTGCTTGTTTTGCTTCAGTTTTGACAATGAATTGAAGTTCACCAAATTGTAGGATAATGTCAGTTTCCAGGTTTCTTCACTGTTAGCAGAGGAAATATCTGCTAACTGGCCCGTCTAATAAAGATGGTGACTATGGTATACTGATGTTTTCTTTTCCGTGTGCAGGAGGCAAAGTGTATGCAGCTGGAGGAAATAATGAAGGGCAGCTGGGACTTGGTGACACCGAAGAGAGAAGCACTTTTCATCTAATTAGTTTTTTTACCTCCCAACATAAGATTAAACAGCTCTCTGCTGGGTCTAACACTTCAGCTGCTCTAACTGGTGAGACTTTGATCGGTTCAAGCTGGGATCCATTCCTTTCCTTTAGACCAGGTTATACCAACTTAGTAAACTGACGACAGCACTACTGGTTTAATTTTCTTTCAGTAACTGTGTGTTTCCAGAAGACATTTAAAATCGAACTTTTAAGTCATGACATACATTACAATTGCGTGTTTATTTAAAGTCAGATGTAAACACACACTTAGCTGCTCTGCTGTCCATCTATTCCTTTAGATGTTCTTAAAGACTATCTTCATTTGTATTCTGAAAGTTATACTTGCAGCTTTAATAAAGTTGCTGTCAGAAACATGGAAATATACGGGATGTATGTTATTAAAATACAGTCTGTAATGCCCATTGTATCTCTCTGGCCTCTCTCTCTCTCAAAAGCCCATTTGAGAAATGCCTTTAAAATTGGAGCCAAGATCTACCTGGTGCCTGTGAGGAGGCTGCCGATGGGCCTGTCGGCTCCAGTCGGCCAAGCCCGGGAAGCCCCGCGCAGCTCCCGGCTACCAGGAAGGCCGGGCTCGGAGCCCTAGCCCCTTGCCTCCAGCCCTGTCTGCCATCCACTTAGCGTTCCAGAGTCCTTCTTTTGGTTCTTATTCTCAGTTTTCCTGTTATTTGCCTTATTATTACACCACTTCAAAGATTTTTAAAAAATTAAATTAATGAAAAGACATAAGTCTTGAAAATTTCCTTTCTAAAGGATCACACCCAGCTTCACTTTTTCTTCCATCAAAACCCTTATCAGAAAGAACGTAAGCAAACTTATTTCGGAGATGCTGTATGTCCTCATTCTCTGGAGCCATGTTACATGTTTTCAAGTATAAATTATAAAAAAAAATAGTGAAATAAATTTATGTATTTTTTTGTCTCCCTTTAACACTTCACTTTCACACTGTTCTCAAGGGCGAGCGCCTCCAGGCCCTTTTTGACCTAGGACTTGCCCAGAAGATGTCCAGTGGCGCTCACACTGTCATTCAGTTGCAGGCAGACTGCTTGGAAGGAGGAAACATTTTCTGTTTAGAGACAGTAGACTAAGAAAAGGTTATCGTAGGGAAGAAGATTCTGTCTTTGCTCATGAGATCAAAATATGGACATGATTTGCATCACATTATTTTCTGTCCTTTAGTCTTCACAGAAGCATTTCATAGTGGAAATTGAACTCTTAAGTAGCTAGTTTTTCAGTGCCTTAGTAGCGCTTTTCTCTCAAACCATGTAGTTTTTCCAAATTAAAAAATCAGTGGTATGTTGGAAATATAGTGACTTGATAGCCTTGCTACCTCTTAAACCCTTTTTTCCTCCTGTGTTTTCTTTATAGAGGACGGAAAGCTCTTTATGTGGGGTGACAATTCTGAAGGACAAATTGGGTTAAAAGATCTAACTAATGTGTGTGTCCCTCAGCAAGTGACCGTTGGGAAGCCTATCTCCTGGATATCCTGTGGATATTACCATTCAGCTTTTGTAACAAGTAAGATAGGACATTTTGGATTTATCATGGTCCCCTCATTTCAGAGTGTTTACTCAGTAGTAAAATGAGCCAACGTTCCACCGTTCTCTGGAAATGAGGCCGTGGCAGTCTATGTAATGAAATAATTTTGATCTGTTTTGGGTCACAGTGTTTCTCCATTTTAATGATAAGAGTTCATCCTTTCAAACTCATTCTGACATGTCAACTTTTTAGTGGATATCCGGTCTGTGAGAAAAACAAAACGTAGATGTTAGAAACTCTTCTCAACCTTGGTTCTCAAACTTCTTGGATTCCTCGGCGTTCGAAATGAGACCTATGGGCCACTTTCCCCTGGGTGCACTCACCTGTGTGCTTTGACCTGCTCTACTCTTGTCCTGATAATTTGCTTTCATTTCAGCAAGGGAGTCCCAGGCTTTCAGTATGAGAGCAGGGATATAGGGGAGATGGAAAAAGAAGATTGCTCAGGATGGGATAGGATTTCCTTTGCTGGGACTCTGCTCCGTATCCACAATCTCTTCCTTTCCGGGGCCCCCTGGCAACCCTTTCTGCCTTAGTTAAAATATTTAGAATGTTATAATCTGCACCTACACTAGGAGTATTGGCATATGATCCTTCCATCTTATCGGTGGTTTTTCTAAGCACAAAAACACCTAGAGAAAATATAGTTTCGTGGCTCCTCTTAGATATCTTGAAATCTTTGTTTTATACATTCACTCCTCTTTCCGTGCACCTTAGATTCAGATTTAGAACGTGCTGATTGACCCATCCCAGTGGCCCCCAGATCTACCAATGACTTGGTAGCATCATGGTACCAAGAGAGGGCAAACTCCAACTCACCTGGCGTTGTTCACCACTGTATCAGTTTGTGTCTCTCGAACAAACCAATAATAAATATCGCCAAATGAGGGAGTGAGTGAATGAACAATGAGTTGTATTCCTTGGGGCAGTGCTACCTACCAACTTACTGGCAATTTCCAGGCTTCTAGGGTTGCTCTAGTCTGTGCTCACTTTATGAGACAAACAAAAACGCACATAAATGGAAAAGCAGTCCAAACAAAAACTCCAGGCAAAAGCATTGTCTTATACTTAGATTTTAATAAAAGGGCCAGATTCAGTGTTATGACCAAACTCTGCTTTCGCCAGTAGGAAAACAAGGGGAGTTGCTCATCGTAACCAGCAGGCATTACACGGAGCTTTTTTTTGTTTGTTTGTTTTTATGCCTTTTTAAAAACAGCTTTATTGAGTGGAATTTAAGAAACAAAAGACCAAAGGGGGAGGGGGTGGGAAGAGACAGATTGAGAAACAGACTCTTAGCTGTAGAGAACAAGCCACTACTTACCAGAGGGGAGGTGTGGGGGGCAGATGGGTGAAAGAGGGGAAGGGGATTAAGGTGTGCAGTTGTTGTGATGAGCGCCAGGTGATGTATGGAAGTTTTGACTCCCTATATAGTACACCTGAAACTTAATACAACACTATGTTGACTAGAATGGAAAAAAAATTTTTTTAAGTCAACATATAGCTCACGTACCATACAGATTTATTACAGCGAAGGATATAGAGCAGTAACAGCTGGAGAATACGCTCCCTAGTCCTTCCTCTTCTGAGGCTGCATAGGACATGCTTTCTCTTTGGCGGTGAACTACAGGGATGTGTGTGTGATGTCCCTGCCCAGAGAAGCCCACTGTATTCTCAGGGTCTTAGGCTTCTTTGTGGGGGGCTGGCTGTGTAGGAATAACCTTCTAGCAAGTAGTCACAGCAACTGAAACTCAGGTCCCTCGACAATGAAACCAGGTGCCCTAAGGACCCAAGCTGCCACAACTCAGTGCTCCAGGCATACAAAACAAAAACATCCAGCCCTAATGTGAAGAGCACTCCAAGGGCCACATTCCTGGGGGTTGGTCAGTATTCAGTCATGGTTCTCTTGAACACATGCACGTAGTAAGCAATCAGGTGTACTGCTCCCTCTTTCCTCGTGCCATCGGTGATGTGTTCCGTGTCAGGTAACATTACATATCTACAGAGGTTTTTAAATTTCTGCCTTATAGAATTCAGTTATTATTATCCATTCACAGAAATGGATAAACAAAAAAATGTACCTGCTTTCAGGAAGCTCATGGTCCTAGTGTGGTAAGTATAACAGAAGCAAGTCAATAGTATTAGTACGGACAAGACCATGACTAAACATGAGTTCCTAGATAAGAGAATCCTTCTGGAGAAAGTACCGTCTAATTCAGTAAAATCTGCTATCTTGAGGCTTACTCAGCCTATTTATTTCACACATAAATGAGTTTTTTAGAACAAATTTCATAAAAACATTTAACAAGTGTTCGTTAAATATTTCACATACTGGACACTGCTAGGTTCTTCGAATACCAAAGTGAACAAGACAAATCCGTGTCCTTATGTGGGCTTACCGTCTAGTCATTTCGCTTTACTCAAAGTAAGTGGAAGTAAGATGGTCTTCTCTATGTTTTGTGGAAGAGCTAAAATCTTTCTCGCTCATCAGTAGTGGATGGTTGTGAATTCATGAACATTTTGGATTTGAATAATCAAAGGGCAAAGAAAACCTTTGCTTTATTGCCTTACCACACAGTAAAAATATCTCAAGAAGGGTTAAATTTATCAATTTGTCATTGTCTGCATTTTTAGTTGAACATGAGAACCTGTGCCCCAAAGACCAGTGTTTTGTCCGTACGTCTGTCGTCACTGACTACTTTTCTTTTCGTTCGATAGCGGAGGGAAAACTGTACACGTTTGGAGAACCAGAGAGTGGGAAGTTAGGTCTTCCCAATCAGCTGCTTTGCAACCACAGGATGCCCCAGGCGGTGCCCGGAATTCCCGAGAAGGTGGTGCAGGTAGCTTGCGGTGGAGGGCACACTGTGGTTCTCACAGGTACGTGGGGAGGCTGCTGCTCCATTCCCAACTTTCTGTGGTGGCTAATGAA
Source organism: Proteles cristata cristata (assembly GCA_017311185.1). Lineage (NCBI taxonomy): Eukaryota > Metazoa > Chordata > Mammalia > Carnivora > Hyaenidae > Proteles > Proteles cristata. Next base: position 104,678 of record JAESUZ010000907.1, read on the forward strand.
AAAAACCATTTACGTTTGCTTTCTTGTGAACCATAAGAAAGCTTCACGTCTGACCCACCCTTTTCACAGATTTTCAAGTCTGTAATACAGTATCGTTATCTCAAGGCACAATGTTGCACAGCCATCTCTAGAACTTAACCCATGTAGCTGAAACTTAATACCCTTTGATAAGCTGCAACCCTTTCCCCATCCCAACCCCAGCAACCACCATTCTAATCTGTGCTTCTATGAGCTTGAACGTCTAAGATACCTCACATAGGCTGGCCTTACATCTGGTTTTCATTAGGATCCCCATCTTTGATTTCCATAGTTCATACACATTCCTGGCCTGTGGAGGAAATTTGTAAGTAGAAAAAAATGAATCTTGTTGAATTATTTTTGCTGACATGATGGACATTTTCATGATCTTAACACCCTTAACGGCAGTGGTTAACATTGTTTTTAGCTTGTTTTCAAGGACAAACCGTTTTCCTCATTTGTGTGTGTGTGTGTGTGTGTGTGTGTGTGTGTATAGTCTATATTTATCTAAAATTGACATTATTTTTCCTGAAGTATTTTCTTTTTCCTGTTCATGCAATTTTCTACATATCGTTGGTGATTCTTTGTGATATTCACAATGTAAAAGGTGGTAATTTCTTTGTGGTTTTTGGGTTCTGTTGTAGTAATTCATCAAAAAGTGTTAAGATTTTAAATTCTAGATAATAGAAGAAAGTTAGAGGCTTAATAGCAATGTCACTTGTGGCTTCTGAATTTTGTATTTGGTATGACATGTCACTTTTCAGGATCCTAGTCAGTCCGGTGAAATATATGTGCTACTTGATAATACGCTTACTAAATTGCTGCCCCTAAATTTGTTCAGCATCAGATTCTTTTAAGACAAATAGTATACAGATAATATAGGCAGTGAGCTATTATGGGTTCTTTTTGGTCAAAAAGAAGTGAAGTTTCTGAAGTTACCACTTAATCTTCAATAACCCAGAGTTAGCAGCATTCTAGACAAATTTTGAATGCTATCCAATTCTCAGATGATGTGCTTAACATTGTAAGGTGATTGAGCCACTTTTTACCATTAGATTTCCCTCCCTTCTATCACTTTGCCTTGACTTTTGTTCTAGTCCCAGTCATGCTTAGTAAGCTGTGGTTTTCCAGAATTACAATGCCCAGATGGGGTCTTTTTTCCAAGTTAGCCATAACTTTTTTCCAAGATCTCCACTCTAAATTTCGGAAGTAATTCTGGGGTTTAAGATTTCTTTGAATTTCTGCCAACAAAATGAATTTTCATATATTTTTCAAAAGATTTATTCTAAGAGAGCCTCGTGGCTCGGTCATTTCAACATCCAGCCTTTGATTTCAGTTCAGCTTGTGATCGTACAGTCATGAGAGTGAGCCCCACGTGTGGCTTCGTGCTGGACATGGAGCCTGCTTAAGATTCTCTCTCTCTCCCTCTCCCTGTGCCCCTACCCCATGCACATGCTCTCTCTTTCTCCCTCAAACAAACAAACAAAAAGATTTATTCTAGGAATTAAACTTTGAAATTAATCTTTGTAAATTATCTGAAATGTATTCTATAGGCAGAAGTACAACTTATTCTTTATATGTCATATATTTTCTATAGTTTATACAAAGATTATAGAAAGAATTTATTAGGAGATTGAAGCTTATTCTAAAGGAGACAGATATGAATTATATAATATGTCATTCAACCATCTATTATAAAATACTATTATATAAAATGAGCACCCATATAATCTATAATACTCTTAATTATACTTAAGATTTTTAAATATCCTGAAGTGTGATGTTTTCTTTCAGTATTATAGAAATTTATCTTTTTGTGGATTTAATTTTGAAGTTAAAAACTATGCTGCCAGAAATTGTTCTCTCTAGATTTTTGTAGCCTTTGGGATCTCACAGAGCAGTAAAGTTTTTGTATTTAAAATTTTTAATTTAGTGTATTTAAAATTTTTTAATTTAGTGCGATCAAGTGTATTCCGAGAAATCAGAACAATATTGTTATGAAGCCGACTAATAAAATGGGTTTTCCTAATAGGGTATTATTAATCAGCATCGAATTACATTGTTCAATGTTACAAAGGCAATATGACCAAAAATATATTAGTTGCTATATGTAACATCCTTAAGTAAAAGAGTCTTTGGTCATTTTTTTAAAAATGGAAACTATTTTCACTGCTAATCATTCAAGTACCTGAGAGTGAACCCAACAAGGTCAAGAGCGTCGTTTCCCAGGCTCATCTCAGACAGCCCATGCAAACTAGAGTAATTCCTGGCCAGCTAGAGATAGGCACTTGGTGTTTTACATTTATTTTTGAGAGAGAGAGCCAGACAGAGTGCGAGCAGGGGAGGGGCAGAGAGAGAGTGAGACACAGAATCGGAAGCAGGCTCTGGCTCTGAGCTGTCAGCACCGAGCCCAACACAGGGCTCAAACTCAACTGTGAGTTCATGACCTGAGATCATGACCTGAGCAGAAGTGGGATGCTTAAGGGACTGAGGCTCCCAGGCGTCCTGGTGACTTGTAATTCTCATGCAAATTCCGCTCTGAAATTGTTTTACAAAATAGGTTTTTCTGTTAAACTCCTTCTGAAAAGTAAGAAGTTTTTCTATAGACAGCACTACTCATTTTTTTAATTTTAAGGTAATGAAAAGAATTAGCTTAATGACAGCTGATGCAATTTTTAAAGAGCTGAGTGCTAATTATAGGGACGTGTTAGGTAGTTCACTGACTTTTGTGTCTTTAGCAGTTCTTTTTATGGTTATACGTAAAAGATAAAACCAGGCCTATGCCATAACTTTTAGGATTGTGTGCCTTGTCATTTTTCTCTGCCTTTGTCATTGAGAATGTGTATTAGATGTTCTTATATGGATATTTCAGAGACACTTAATTCTCATCATAAAAGTTTGAATGTGACAGTTTTTGTAGCTATAATGGTGCTAGCATCTGCTTCTCTGCGATCCTTTTCTTATATTTGCTCATTCCCTTTCAGAGAAAGCCGTGTATACCTTTGGACTGGGACAGTTTGGTCAGCTGGGTCTTGGTACTTTTCTTTTTGAAACTTCAGTACCCACAGTCATTGAGCAAATTAAGAATCAGAAAATAAGTTCTATTTCCTGTGGAGAAAATCACACAGCTCTGATAACAGGTACATATGAGAATTTCTGTTACATAGTTCTAGAACTGGGTATGCTTTAGTACAAAATAAAAACTATGTGGAACGAATGTATGTATCTAACTTAAGCAAAGGAATCAATAACTGAGACAATGAAAGCTCTTGTTTAATATGCCAAAGTGTGAAGCTGTAAACTTTTTTAATATTGGTTCAACTTAAAATCAGTGTAAATGATCCAAAGATTGAGAACCTCAAGACAAGTCAGTGCTGTCAGAGGTAAGACTGTAGAATTATACTTGGCAGAAAGCTGGAATCTTTTAGAAACTCCATCAGTTTGCAGGCTCTTAACTCCGCTCAGGCCAGAGGGAAAAGTCTTACAAGAAAGAACTTACTTTAAAACAATCTCCATGTTCAGTTGGACACAGCTATATTCAGGCCAAGTCAGTTCCTATGAAGCTTTTGCCACAAGGAGGCGTTTTCAGGAGTGCCTCTGCTACTTTCTCCACAGTGATAAAAGGGCGCCTCAAAGGCCGCTAAGTGGACACCTGAGTCCTTGAGATCTTCCGCTCTGTACTTTCTCCATTATCCATGGAGATACTGCTTTGCACCTACTTCTCAACCATAGAAACTATGTGCTGCTAATAGGGACTCAATATAAGATTCTCCTCTAGAAATGACTCCCTCCCTTTACCTGTAGATAATTGATATACTCCACAATTGTAATTGCTCTGGAATAAAAAGCTCTGTAATTTCACTATTTCCAGCTCACATTTCTATCTGAAAATGAAGTGAGCATAAAAAGGCAGAAATCATACAGTGTTTTGAAATAAACCAGATAGTGGTATTTCCATATTTGTTTCCTTCTTTCTAAAAAAACTACTGCTAAATGGAGCTCATCTCATGGTACCTAGTTGGGGGAACTAGTAATCTGCAAATACGATGTACTACCGTACACTGTTCCTTCTTCCCCAAAGAGCCTTTCAGAAAGAACTACCTGCCCATTTTCAAGTATCAATGTCCTTATCAATGTAGCATGAAAGAGAACTATATAGGTCATAAAGAATTATTATTCATATGTATCCCTTACAGCGGGCTCTTAATGTCAGTTTCGCTGTCCTTATTGCTGTTTTTCATCAACTCTAAATTGCCATTGATGGTAAATACATAGTTTTTATGGATCATCTAACATACAGTTAGATTATTTGGTTAAACTTTGATACTACCTTTCCTCCTGATGGAAGAAGTCATAGCCCAAATAATTGAACATTAACTTGGTTTGCCTGTTTGCTCATGAAGCCTCCTCAGGGGAGAGGTGTTATGCATTGTTTTTCTTCCAGGACTAGTGAGAGGTGTGCAGTGAGTTATCTGTAGCTTCTTGCCAGTTCCCCATTATGTAGCCAGCGGCTTATGTTTTAAACAGCTCTCAAGCTGGAAGTACAATCAGGTAGCTTGGATCAGAGTTTATTTTTTCTGGCTATAGATCATCAAGTTAAAACACAAAGCCTAAAAAGCACTTTGAATAAGGAAATAAGGAGTCCAAAGAAGAAGAAGAAGGGAAAAGGATGATAAGGAGTGTATCTAAAGGAAGGAAATTAGCTAATATTAAGTATTATTACAAGAGTCTAAGTTTGGGGTCTAAATGCTGGTTATTGCCTATGTATGGGGAATCTGTCTTTTGTATTAATTTTTGAACTTGACACTTTACTGAATAATGTTATTATTTCTCATCACTTTTCATTTAGTTCTCTTGAATTTTCTTAGGATGACATTACTTTGCCATCTTAACTAGAAGTTCCCAAATGAGATCTTACCATGTCCTAGCTCAAAACCGTTCATTCACTTTGTTGCCCTTAAGACAGAGTTTACAAATTCTTAATATGAACTAATAGGATCCTCTGTGGTGTGGTTTCTCCTAACCTCTTCAGACTTATCTCCTACCACTTGTTGCCTTTCAGCTTCTTGACTGTGTTACATTTTCTCTTGATTCAGAGCCTTCAGATGTGCTCCTTTCTTCCAGCTAAAACCCTAATCGTCCTTTAGGTTTCACTTTGAAAGCCCTTCCTAACCCCCACACTAGAAGGAAATCCCCTCCTATGCACCCAGCCTGGCCCCCGTTCCTTCTGCTTCCGTGGCATTTTCCCCCACCAAAGGGAGAAGATGTGAAGGAGGGCTTGAGAAGAGGAGTGAAGGTTCAGAATAGCTGCTGTGGCAGTGGGTTAACTGGACAGAAGCAGCCAGGTGATTCCTCATTGTCATGGGCCCAGCTACGGAGGGGTCCTCAGTTATTGGCATAGGGACCAGTCCACCTGGTTGGTTTATGGCACATCCTTCAGTGGCATTCTGCCACCCAGGAGCTGAATTAGTAAGAGAGACAGTTGGATCGATCTAAGCCAGTAGTTCTCCACTGGTGGTGATTTTATCCCCCAGGGACACGTGACAGTGTCCGGAGACATTTTTTACTGTCCCAACAAAGAGGCAGGGTGTTTTCTGGACATTTAGTAGGTAGAAGCCATGGATGCTGCTAAACACCCACAAAGCATAGGACAGATTGCACAGCCAAGAATTCTCTGACACCAGATGTCAGTAGTGCCAAGGTTGAGAAGCCCTGATGTAATCAATGAGCTGAGGGGGGAAAAAATAGATTGTATTGTAACATAGGGGATCAGAATACAAAAATCTCCTTCCCCTTGAGAATCTGGTGTCCTTCACAAGAGCACTTACACTGGGTTGCTGCTGTTGCACACAGTGCCTCGCACGACCAGCTTCAAATTCACAAACCGCCACGGGCTTAGTGATTTTTCTTGGAGTATCTATTGCCTCACATTATGTGCAGGACCACAGAGGCCACATAGGGTGTAGAAATAGTGAATCAGAGTAAAATCGGTACAGAATTTGAGGGAAAAATCACAATTGCAATGTAAGTAAATATACTTGTCTATTTACAAGTAGATCCATATAAGTAAGACTTTTATAATCCTCTCTCTCTTTTTTTGCATTTTAGATATAGGTCTTCTGTATACTTGTGGAGATGGTCGATATGGAAAATTAGGCCTCGGACTGGAGAACTTTACCAATCAGTTCGCTCCCACTTTATGTTCTCATTTTTTGAGATTTATAGTTCAGTTGGTAAGGGCACCACATTTGCCTGTTTACATTTTCATATTCCAGTATTTGAGTTTTGGTATTTCATAGAAGCTGAGTAATTTTATATTTGTGTAAAAGAATACCATGGCTATGTCTAATCAGTATACTCGTTTCCTAAAAGCTAAACGTCAGACATCGTGCCACTTGGAAGATCTGTCCCTTTCCGACTTGCCCTCCTTTCCACATCTTCCTATTCGCCCTGATCAGGACTCTCCTGCTTTATCCTCCTGTGTCTCTCTAGAGAGCTGGAAGTGTCATGCCTGGAAGCTTCCTGGCTGCCTCCAGCACCCAGCAGAGTGTCTGACAGTACTCAGCTGTCAGTATGTGTTGAATTAGCTGTTACTGAGACTTATTTGAACCAATAATAATTTCGGGGCGCCTGGGTGGCTCAGTCAGTTAAGCGTCCGACTTCGACTCAGGTCATGATCTCGTGGTTCCTGGGTTCAAGCCCCACGTTGGGCTCTGTGCTGACAGCTAGCTCAGAGCCTGGAGCCTGTTTCGGATTCTGTGTCTCCCCCTCTCTTTGCCCCTCCCCTGCTTGTGCTCTGACTCTCTCTCTCAATGCAGTAAGTAAACATTAAAAAAGAAATAATAATAATTTCAAAATATTATGAAGTGAAGGTTGAGAGTATGCTATTTTTGTATCCACCACATAGAACACTATAAAGATACTAAAAATCTGTGTATCGCAAATGCTACACAGTAGTGGTTTGGGCATTTTACTGAAAATCCTTTGAATGTTGGTTTCATTTTTTATCGCTCCACCATTGTGTGTGCTTACTTTTCGCTCTAAGGACTTTGAATCATTAAAATTAAAAAGTGTTCACGAAAAGAAAAAGGTTTGGAGATACAGTTTCTCCCAGAGACTAATTTATGCTTGGATCACTTTTTTCTAAGTAGAACTTTGTGGAGTAATTTTTTTTTTTTTTTTTTATTTCTAGGAGAGAGAGAGAGACAGCGTGAGCAGGGGAGGGTCAGAGAGAGGAGTCACAGACTGAAACAGGCTCCAGGCTCTGAGCTGGCAGTCAGCACAGAGCCCGACGCGGGGCTCGAACCCACGAACCGCGAGATCATGACCTAAGCCAAAGTCGGACGCTTAACCGACTAAGCCACCCGGGCGCCCCAGAGTAATTTTTTCAAGATGTTAGTGTTGCTCCCAAATTAAAATAACATTCCCTACCCTGTGAAGAGAAATGTAATGTGCCGGATAGTTTTTTCTCTATACTCTATTAAATTGAAAGTAAAATGGTACATTAAACTTGTTCTCATTTTCATTTGTAGTGTTTAAAGAATATATATATTGTCATTCATATGTGTGTGTATAACTTGGGGGGGAGGGGCAGACAGACTGACTGCCTAGGAAGTCTACCATTAAGTAAACGTTTTGTGGCTGAAAACTGTTAAAAACCCATTTGTATTTGAAGCCAATGCTGATTGATTGATTTATCTGTGGGGTTTTTTTTTTTGCTGTAGGTGGCCTGTGGTGGATGTCACATGCTAGTTTTTGCCGTTCCAAGACCTGGTGGGACAGAAGAAATTGAGTTACAGGGAATAAAGCCTCCTTGCTTGCCTGCAGTGCCTTCTCTGCCCTTCAACAGTCTAAGCTCAGGAAACACTCTGCACAGAAGTCTATCAGCACGTGTACGGCGAAGAGAGAGGGTATAAAGTTGTGGCCAATTCTCTATCACGGCACTACAAAGAAAACAGAAAAAAAAATCATTTTCTTTTTAAATCAAAGAAGGGTCTTTTTAGACACATTTACGAAATAAAGTTGTTAGCGTTGCAGGCTTACAAACTTGAAGCAAGTTCAGAGTCAGGCTCTGACACACACAAATGAGAAAATTCAAATGCTCATGGATAACCTTCTAGAGCACGGATACAGTGCAAGGATACACAGCATCATTTTAGAGGCCTCTCTTAGCTCTTCACATCTAATGCTGAATTGTTTTCTCACCTCTATGTCGATTGACTTGTACTTTGCTTTTTATCTGTTAGCTATATACCTCGTGAGGTGTAGAAGGTTCTACATTGTAAACAATGAAACGTGGGAAACAGAAATAAGGACTTCAGTTTGAGATAGGGCATGTTCTTTCTCATTGAAATTTCAGGGTTCTCTTTCAGCCTTAAAATCATTGTTTCAATGGCAGTATTTTAAAAAAAGAAAATGTCAAATAAATTTTAAAGGAGACATTCCTTTTTTAAAAAATTAAGTTCCAAAACACATTCCTTTTGAAGTAAAAAGGTCAAGTTTGACTTTTTGTTATGAAAAAGTGTATATAGAAAGATTGAGAAATACCCATATTTTGGATTTACTGTTTTTGTTTGAGTCTCATGACCGATTTTTTGCTTCCTAGCAGAGAAAACACATATACACTTTTCCCCATCATGTGAAAAACAGGCTTCTAAATTAACAATTTAGAGCAATTTAGATACAGAGATACAGAACAAACCATTTTTGGCTCCTTGGGGATTACTTAAACATGAATGTGGGACAGTGGGCAACTTTGAAGTCTCTTTCGTAAATATTTTTAGCACCTGGAGCGTAGTTTATGTCAATCTTAAATACATACCCTCATCTAACTGTTTGTTTAATCTGTTTATTTTAAAGGAGAAATCGCCCGACTCTTTTCGAATGACACGAACACTACCTCCACTTGAAGGGACTCCTGTGCTACCCGTTTGCTTTCCCCCCATCCCGGTTCCTTTCCATCTGTCTCCAATTAATCTGCCAGAGAAAATGATACCTAAAGAGGACAGTTTCATGCAGCCCACAAAGCCCATGCGCATGCCAGGTAACATCTAACACTCCGCAGGCTCGCACAAGAAATGTGCCATTGTTTTCATGGTTATCATAAGATGTTTTCTTCCTAGCTAGAGGCTGACATCTCTCATTTGAGCTCAAGCCCAGCAGTACTCTCACAAATACAAAGCATCGTAAGTGGCCCTAGAAACCCCATGTTGTAATAATAGCGTATTTTTACGGAGCAATGCACAACATACATAGTGCCTTCTCTTGCAGCATCTCCTTTAAATCCCAAAGCAACTCCACGAAATAGGTGGGAGTTAATCAGTTCCTTATTTTTACGGATGAGAAATGCAAGACTTCAGGAGACTGAGTGACTTGGCCACTGTCACTCAGCTTATAAATGAAGTGAGCAGGATTCGAATATAGGTCTTCTGGACCAATGTGAAGTCCTGCATTTAGATAGTATAACACAGTGGTTAAGAGCATGGGGTATGGGGTTAAATTGATCTGGCATAAGATGTTCGCTCTGACATTTATTAACTATGTGACTTACTTTGGGAAAGCTACTTAATTTCTCTGAGACTCAGCTTCCCTGTCTTTGAAATGAGTCTAATACAGCTTTAGAGAGTGACTAAGATTAAATGAGATAAGGTGTATGAAATACTTAGCATTGAGCCTAGCACCTCTAGGAAGCTCTTTGTAAGGATAGTCATTCATATTATTAACACCTCTACCTCACTGTCTATTAGATATACATTTTATTTTATTTTTTTGTTTTAAATATGTATTTATTTTTGAGAGAGAGAGACAGTGCAAGCAGGGAATGGGCAGAGAGAGAAAGGGAGACACAGAATCTGGAGCAGGCTCCAGGCTCTGAGCTGTCAGCACAGAGCCTGACGTGGGGCTCAAACCCACAGACTGTGAGATCATGACCTGAGCTGAAGTCGGACACTTAACTGACTGAGCCACCCAGGTACCCCCCTGTTATGTTTTAAACTGTAATCCCAGCTCCTTGGCTACATACTCCTCTTATAAATAATTTTGTGTACAGACATTTGTGTATCTTAAGAGCGTATATATGTTAATACTGGGAATATGCTTGGATAGTAGGGGCAGGGCAAGAAGCCAGGACCCGAGAGATCAGAGTCAGCATTAGGTTTGGAACTATGACAATTTGGGCATCTGGGATTAAGAACCATGGCACAGATAATTTTTGGTTTCTTTGGAATCAAGAACCTAGAGGGAAGTTGAGGTCATAAATGCCAGACCTGTATGCCACGAGAATAGAATATTATCTACAGCTAGGACCTTGGTAATGAGCTGTTTTCTTGCATCTCATACACAACTTTTGTATGCTTCCTTTTGAGATAAGAGTCCCTGGCGCCATATACAGAAAAAGCTGTGTCTGACAACAGTATGTACAAGGAAAAGAGAAGTTTACAGTTTGGGGGAAGTTGTTTCCCACCTCAAGAGATTTGAATGTGAACATACACGGAATTTCGTAGCTAGATCCAAAGGAAAAGCGATCCCTTATCTTTTTGTGGCTATTTGCTAAAACTGTCTTCAAAGTATTCTGAAAGTTACACCTAACATATAATGTGACATTTTCTAAATTATTTGCAGACTTCAGTGTTTATGGAGGAGGTAGGAAGGCCAGGGAAGATCTTGCTGAGAAGGTAACATTTAAGCTAGAACATAAAGGATAAGAAAGACAGCCACGTGAAGAGAGAGGATAATATGCATTTTGGGCAAAGAGAATAATAAGTATAGGCAAAGGTTTGGAGGCAGTTTATAAGAAAAGGAAGGAAGACCTTTGGAGCTAGAGAGTGAGGGAAAAGGCTAGACAAGGTGCCAGAGAAAGAATGGGAAACCATTCATGGCTATAGGCCGTGAGAAGCCTCTTTGATTTGAGTGTTTTTCTTAAGTGCAATAGAAAGTCGTTACAGGGTTTTAAACAGTGGACTGATGTGCTCCAATCCAATTTACATTTTAAGATGCTCCTTCTGCCTCTCTATGGATTGTAGGGAGGAACGACTGAAGGTGGGAAGAATATTTAGCAGCCTTTTGCAAGAGATGTCAGTGTATGATCCAAGGTGTTTGCTGTGGAGACGGAGCGAAGGGGGCAGATGGGAAATAACATTTTAGACATAGGGCTAACTGGATTTGCTCACCGTATTAATGGATGACACATAGATGTGAAGGAAAGGGAAGAATCAATGATGGCTCCTGGGCAAGAGGATGGTTGGCAGGCTTGAAGAAAAAATGAAAAATCGAGCTTGAGACCCCTGTGAGACATCCAAGCAGGAATACCGAGCAGGCAGTTGAAGATGCAAGCCTCAAGTTCAGAGGAGAGGTCTGAACTAGAGAGAGAAATTTGGAGCTCGACAACACACAGATGGTATTTGCAATCCATGGGACTTTGTGAAAGCACCTCATAGGTAGAATCACTTATTAGATAGAGAAGAGAGCCCAGGATTTGGCCCTAAGAACATCTCACATTTAGAGAGTATGGGAGGAGGGCCAGCAAAGACATTCCGTCAGCCAGCAGGGTAAGAGGAGAGAAATCAGGAGAGCATAGGGTCCTGAACTCAAAGCACTGCTCAGAGGTCAAGGCGAAAGCTTGCAGAGGCATCCCGTGGATTTGGCATCATGGAGAATACCCGTGATCTTGACACAAGTAGTCCCAGGGTAAGATGAGGGCAGAAGCTAGAGGGTTAAGAGTTGAGGCATGAATGGGAAATGAGGAAGTGAAGAGGAGATGGGGGTGTGTAGATAACCCTTTGGCATAGTGGTTGTGAAGAGGAGCAGAGAAAAGGGCTGGCAGTTAGAGGGATATGTGCGTTCAATGGGAAATACCAGAGCATCTTTGTATGCTAGTGGACACAAGCCAGTTGTCCCAGACAGATTGGTAGCACGTGACAATGACAGTCCCCAGAATGCAAAGCTCTTGAGAAGAGTGGGGCTGGCATGCTGAGCAGTCTTTGTAAGCTGCCAGAGTCCAGCCCCGGCTGGTCCAGGGATCCCTGAAGGATGGACAGTGTCGGCGAGGGAGGGATGAGAGAGGCGCGAGATTCTTTCCTGTCACCAGCCAGGCCTCTCCGCACTGAGACTCAACTTTATTTTATGGTTTAGTGTTTGAGGGACGGCACAGAAGTGGCATTCTGATGATCAATCCTTTGATCACTAAAGATTCTCCAGAACATTGATATGCAAAAGGTATGGGGAACAGCCCAGAGGCGACATTAGCATAGTAAAGGCAAAAGTTAGTTCTTTGTGAGTAGGGGCCAATAGCCTGTTTATCGATTAATGGGAGGTATTAAGAAACACAGGTCTTTCAGGAATGCAGTGTTGCTCCCATAACCACGAAAGGAGTTCCTACAGTAAGTTCCTTCACAAAGTGCAATCGGCACATCAAGACCAGAATGAGTCACTCCTAATACCAATCAACAAGGTGACTTGGGGGTCAGTACTCAGTTGGTTGGGGGTGCATATTGGTTGCCATCTTATGGTAAGAGTCCGTGCAACTTACCTTAACCTCACAAGGAGTTCTTTCTCAACGTATGAGTTCAGAAATGGCTCCCAACAGTAAGAAGGAAAGACACATCCTGCATTTTAACAGGAAAATGGAGCTAAATGTGTACATTTGTTGGTGGGAAGATAAGGCAGATCAGGTCTGTTGACTTCTATTTTCTCAGTCAGGTATAAGGCAAAGCTTAAATGATCTACTGTCTGTTTTCCAAACCTCCATTCTCTGCCATCTCCAGTCTCTTCTGCTTAGCATTTCCTATGTTAACCTTCCTCAGGCATGGTTCAGTTCCTATCTGTTCCAGTGTCTTCTGATAATCTTTAATATTTTTGAAAATAAGTATAAGTTTCCCCGTATAACACCAACCCACTTTTCTAGCTTTATCTCTCAATAGTCTTTTTCTTAAAGCCTTAATTTAGGTCACAGGTCTGTAAACCACAGCTCATGAGCCAAATCTAGCCAGCTGCTTATTTTTGTAAATAAAGTTTTATTGGAACCCAGTCATGCCATTCCTTTATGTATTGCCTACGGCTGCTTTTCCACTACAGAGACAGAGTTTGAGTCATTAGGACAGAGACAAGACCTAAAATGTTTGCTGTGTGGCCTTTTACAGAAATAGTTTTCCAGCTCCTAATCTTGATAAACTGACCTCTTCACAGTCAGACTTAGTGGAAAGGCTGTGAAGTCAAGCCAGACCTGAGATTGACACTTGGTGCTTAAGTAATCATTTGTGAAATGGGTTATGCTACTTACCACTCGTTGTCACGGAGATCACTCGACATGTATGAAGGCCTGTGCTCCCAGAACATGGAAAGCCAACAGTACAAGCCATTCTGCCACTTCTCCTAGCGCTGGGCTGTCTTTTCTTCTCCGTCTGCCTCCTCCTCCACCTCTCAGAATTCTACTCACTTCCCTGCACCTATTTAGTGAAACATTTCCTAATTCCCAACATTTGTGTGTGATTTCTCATGCCAGTATATCACATATTTTATATTCCCTTCTAGACTGTACGTTCATGAAGAACTAGCAGTTACTTAAGTTGATTATCTCCCGCACAGTACCTCACATGGGAATAAACACAAACTGGTTATTTGCTCATTGGAATTGAATGTATTTACAAGGGAGAGATCAGTGGGGAATGGTGTTTTTAGTGAAGACTGCATTCAGGAGCTCCTCTCAACTATGAATGCGGGTGCTAAATGTGGGTATGGTGAATGAGAAAAATGTAAGGTCAAGTAGAGCTCATAAGTCTTTTTTTTTTTTTTGATGTTTATTTTTGAGAGAGAAGGACGGATAGAGTATGAGTGGGGGAGGGGCGAGAAAGAGAGGGAGACACAGAATCCGAAGCAGGCTCCAGGCTCTGAGCTGTCAGCACAGAGCCCGATGCAGAGCTCGAATCCACAAACCGTGAGATCATGACCTGAGCCGAAGTCAGATGCTTAACTGACTGAGCCACCTAGGTGCCCCAAGCTCATAACTTTTAATGATCTGCTTTATGATGTAATACAGTTTTCCATGCAGGTTTGTAGGTGCTTGTACTAGTCATCTTTTTCTACGTAACAAGTGACTTTAAAACTTTAAAACTTACCTCAGAGTTTGTGAGGGTCAAGAATCCAGGTACAGCCCAGCTGAGGGGTTCTGGCTCAGAGTATTTCCTGCAGTTACGATTGTGCTGTCAGACGGGGCTGTAGTCATCTTAAAGCTCCATCGGGGCCAAAGGATCCTCTTCCATGTTCACTCACGTGGCAATTGGCAGGGGGTTTTACTTCCTCAGCACATGGACTTCTCCCTAGGAATGCTCCTAGCATGGCTTCCCCTGGAGACAGGAAGCAAGAAAGAGATGGCGGGGGCGGGGGGGAGACCAAGGTGTAAACTGCAATGACATGACAATTATGTCTGCTTTATTTTATTGGCCATACAGATCAATCTGGTAAAATGTGAAAGGGAACAACATTAGGGTACGCATACCAGGAGGATGGGGTCACTGGGGCACTTTTTACGGGATTGGCCATCACAGTGCTTGATACCCGGGTAGTACTTCTCCCAAAGGAATAGTGTTTGCCCCTTCATATGAACGAAGCAGTTGTTATCATCAGCATCAAAGTCTTTCAACTTTCAGACAGAGACTTTAAAACCTATTATTACTATGAATGAATTCAGTTCAGTTCTGTAAGCATGAGGTTAAAAGACTTTAGTAAAATCATGCCTGCACTTTATATCATGGAATAATTTATTGTCCAGTTGTCTTTCATTTTTCCATTGAAATCTGGTTTTTCCTTTTCCCTTTGAATCAGGTTGTTTTCAAGATAAAATGACCACAGGGAAAGATAGAGACCTTTTCTCAGCAACAGATTCACAAAGCCTTGGAGAAACTACTGATGTGTTAAATATGGTACTGGTTGTCTTATTTATCTATATAAATATGTTTGGATTTTAGTTCATCATGTATTCATATGTACGTGTACTTCCTATGTTAAATGCGTCACAAAAGCTTTTGGTTTTGGTTTTGTTTTCATTTTGTTTGTTATTTTTATGTTGCACATTATTTTATTGAGGTATAGGTTTCATACAAATACAATTATTTTCAATCCTCATAACATTAATATGTAATTGAGAGTTGATTATATTACTGTCTGAACTGTTTTGTGTTAATTTTGTACATACATTAGGATGTGTCAATGTGTAATTCTACAGATAGTATCTGTTCTTTTTAGAACATGTTTTTTATTTATTTCAGACACACATGATGAGCCTGAATTCTGAGAAGTCATTTAAATTGTCACCAATTCAAAAACAAAAGGTAAAATATAGAGACTTATTTTCATTATTGTGGGTAAGAACAGTTTAAATTACATTTTTTTCTTGAAAATTTCTAGAAAGTACACACGAAAGATAAGTATTCATTTACTTTAGATTTTTACAGACAGAGGAATACATCGGAGATAGCGTCAATTTGGGTTTGTTCTGTGGGACAGAAAAAGTGACAATTTCATTGCTGAAATTTGCTCTTTGGTATCACCAAGTTGTAACAACAGTATTTTCTTATCATTAAAGCAAAGGATTATATGGAAGAGGCTTCTGCTAATCAGAATGATTCTCAGACTTGGGTTGAGTGTAACTTTGGTTGAGTTACCATGCTGATCTCAAAGATCTTTTCTAGCTCTGAAATTGGTTGGTTTTGGTGAAAATATTTGGTAATTGTTTTTCCAATGTGTGGAATGCGTTTTAATCTATCAGGAATTGATAGCATAAAACCAGAATTAAAGGTTTGGAAAATAATCAGAAACCATGCATGGGTGACAAAGAGAGACTTTTAATGAATAACAAAAGAATAACAAAAGGAAGGGATAGTTTGGTTTTCACAGCCCTGTAGAGATAAAGGCCTGCCCCTCACATCCTTTGCTTCTCCTGACTTTTATGACCAGTGAGGTGAAAGGAGGAGGGCTTTGGCAATTAGAAAAGTAAATTGGAGAACTAGAAATTGAAGGAAGGAGGCTTACAGAAAACATTGAATTTCCGTTTCCAG
Source organism: Proteles cristata cristata (assembly GCA_017311185.1). NCBI lineage: Eukaryota > Metazoa > Chordata > Mammalia > Carnivora > Hyaenidae > Proteles > Proteles cristata. The sequence goes on from JAESUZ010000907.1 coordinate 120,745, forward strand.
TGCCTTTGCCACATTAATAAGCTAAAATTCCTTACTCGAAATCCAAGAGAATCTTGCTGAATTATAAAACCTTAGTGCCAGGCTTCATTTAGTCTTCTCTGTAGTTTACTGAGAGGCGTGGTGAGTAACAGCATTCCCGGTGAATGTGGGAGAGGTGTTGTTATAACACACCAAGGAAGCCCGGTGAATGTTGACTGACTTTACTGACTGACTATACTTCTAAGCAGTTATCTTTCTTGTGTCTTTTCTTCCTCTTTTAGACTCAAGGCTCTGCCTCTTCCGTGCTACTTTATTGTACTAGGGAAATAAAGACACATACATGTAGAAATCATTTTTGGCAACTGGGCCTCTGTCTCTCTTTAGGGCCCTGGGAAGAATTGTGACTTTAAAGAATAGGACCTAGAACAAATGGAAAAGGAAAGCACTTCCTTGTAAACTGAGATATATTTTATAGACATAGTCCTTTTAAGTAGCAGCCTGACCAGACCTATTCTAGTGAATAAAAAAATGATTCATTTTAGTATTTCCATATATTAATTTTTAACTTGTGCTGTTTTAGTAATATTTTTAAGCAAAAAACAACCTCTTCCTAGGCCTAGCACTCACAACAATTTTTAAATTTTGATTTAGTGAGATTTTACTATCCAGAGAGCCAAAAATTCAACAAATATTTCAGTTCATTAGGCTTGTAGAATTCAGGCTAACAATGTGATTTTTTACCTTATTTTGTCCAGCAGGAAATTAATTTCATGTTCTTAATATATCATTTGAGTCGCAATGTTTAATTTCATAGTTTATATGAAAATCTTACATTTTACCTGAAGTGTTTTTTCCTCATAGTGATTTCTCTCATGTATGCAAGTTTTTATAATGAAAGAATATAGTAGATAAAAGGAAAGGGTCAAAAATTTGAAAACCCAAATATTTGTTTTGAAAAGAAAAATATCCTTGTCTAGTATGTGGATAAAAAGATTTCATTGGCTGTTTTCATTTCAGATTTTTCATCTAGAGATAAGCTATTCATTTTTTCTAATTTTTGACAGTTTCATATTTTCACTAATTTTCTTTTGGGAAGTTCGTGGAATCAAAAGACTAATCACAGTTTGGCAATTAAAATACTAGGGAAGGTAGGAAAAACTGAAACTGCACTGTATGGAAGGGAAGTGTACACTTTTAACAGTATTCTGCAAAATCATTCTGGAAGAGTACTCGGTTCTAGAATTGATTCAGGCTGGGAAAAGGAGTAGAGAAGAATAATACCGGTGGCACCGTGTGAGTAACGGCCAGATGAAGACAGGTGGTATGAATGTGCAGGTTAGACGCAGAGACACAGTGCCACATCCGAACCGGTTGTCCCATAGACTTAGAGAGTGGCACAAATGATCTCCAGAGAAAGCGACATTGGAGCAAAGCGTCTGGTCAAACTGGACACTTTTTGTTCTGCCAGCAACACTTAGAGTGATACAAAATCTTGGCGGTATTTTGTAGCAGGTAAGTTAACCTTTGTCAATTAACAGTCGTATGACAGTTATTTCACAAAATTTGCAGAAACAAGAAACAGTCGCGAAACTGAACCAGCGTGCAGCTCACTTTGAACACGATGGTAGTACAGAGCGTACAAAGGAAGAGACATCCAAAACGGTGACAGAGAGAAAGGCGTATAGACAGCTGGTGGCCCAGGGAACATACACGCTGCCGGCACTTAGGAACGGGCGCCTGTTTTCAGACAAGGACTTAGGTGAGGCGTCGGGCCAGCCGGGGCCTCAGGCCAACACCCATGCCAAGGGTGTGTGCAGAGAGAGATTTAGACTTGGGAGCAAGCACAGCATTTACTTGCTCTCAGATAGGAAGGATATGAAGGAGATAGAACAGAAAGGTGATGGAAGCCAAGGTCAGAAGGATTCAGCAGCAGAAGAAGCAGTGCCTGAGAAAGAAACTGCGCTGCTGGGAATGGCAGGTCTGAAGGATATGAGACGAAGTGAAGAGAATTTAAGACGTATTAATACATTCTTTGACAACTTACCAAATAGAGACGTGAACCTTGACGATGAAGGGAGTAAAAACTTTGTTAAGGACGGTGAGAGGAACATGCAAGATGTGATCTGTGACAGTGAACGGGAGTCCGTAGAGGGGCCAGACAGTTACGTGGATGACGAAAGTGAAAGCCAGCAAGGTACCATTGATGGCTTCGAACAGCCCGAGTCAGTAGAATTCAGTAACGGAGAGAAAGAGGATGAAGAAGTGGATATTGACCCCAACTTGTGGTATAGCAGGAAATTTATTGAGCAAGGACATGAGGAAGAAGCTGAACACAAAATGTCCAAATTCGCGGCAAAATACGATTTTAAGTGTGACCACTTGTCAGAGATCCCAGAGGAGCAGGAAGGAGCAGAGGATTCGGAAGAAAGTGGAATAGAGGAGCAAGAGGTAGATGCAAGTGAGGAAAATGTGGAGGTGCTCGCAGGAAAGGAGGAGGAGGAAGTAGAGATCCTGTCAGACGATCTTACAGACAGAGCAGAGGTGAGTGAGGGCAAGGGAAAGGCAGAGGGAGAAGCGGAGGAGGATGTGCCCGAAGGTGGAGGTGAGGGGGGGACCCGGCGGGAGGGCGGTTTGGGAATGGAACAGAGTCAGAGTGAGGAGGGGGAAGAGGAGGAAGACCAGGGAGGAGGAGAAATGGAGAGCCCGGATGAGGGGGAGAAAGACCTAGAAGAGGAGGAGGACCAGGACCACAGGGAGAGGGAACAAGGTCATAAAGGATAGAAGCGGGAAGGGGAGGGGCAAAGAGATGGAAAGGAAGGGAGGGGAGAGAAGAAGAAGACAGGGAAGAGGACGAAGGCAAGGAGGAGGGACAAAGGAAAGAGGAAGAAGCTCAAGAGGAACGACCTGGGGAGGGGGAAGAAGGAGGAGGGGAAGGGGAGGAGGAAGAGGGAGAAGCAGAGGGAGATGGGACGGAAGGGGAAGGGAGAGGGGAGAGAGAGAGAGAAGCAGAGAAAGATAAGGAGGAAGCTGAGGAGGAAGGAGAGGAGGGGGAAGGGGAGGAG
>JAESUZ010000908.1:0-113672 GCA_017311185.1 Proteles cristata cristata
GTCCAACTTCAGCTCAGGTCACTATCTCATGGTCCGTGGGTTCGAGCCCCACGTCGGGCTCTGTGCTGACAGCTCAGAGCCTGGAGCCTGTTTCAGATTCTGTGTCTCCCTCTCTCTCTGCCCCTCCCCAGCGTGTGCTCTGTCTCTCTCTGTCTCAAAAATATATAAATGTTTAAAAAAATTTAAAAAAAAAGAACAATTCATAGACACCCCATTAAAAATTCCCCCCTTCTCTCCAGAGTTCAACTAGGAAAGGGGGTAGAGGAAACAACGAACTCCAGCTGAGGAGCTAAGACTCCAGGAAAAATCGCTTGCACACAGAGCTTTGAGAGACCAATGTGCAGTGCTGCCTAGATTCCTGCCATAGCTACGAGACTTATACCAATTACAGGATCAGGCTTGGTTTTCACCTGCTATTTCATCTGCTCCATAGGGATCACTGGAAAATGTTAATTTGTCCTTTGACCCTTTGCTAACAGAAACTACCTGCCCTACCAAATTAAGTTTCTGACAACTCAAACGCAAACCCATTCAATTATTATCGCTATAACTGACCAAATTCTTTCTGGCAGGGGAATGGAACTGGCAGGAAGATTAATGTTGGTTGAAGTCTATCAGGCATACTTTGTCTCTTATTTAAGTAACTCACTTAATATGCTATCAAAAAGATGCCAGAAAACTATTTTAAAAAATTATTTTCAGTAAAAAGTCATTTTGACTCTATGTCACAAAACAGTGCTACTGCTTGGCATGAACCCTTAGAGCCATGCAATTAACATGAGTGATTAAAGAGAAATCAGTCACATTGTGTCAGCATCTGAAATGCCCCCAGAGAACTCCTTTATAGAAGTTCCTACATTAAAAATGCTTTACTCCTGCTTTACTGTAATCCTTTTAGCAACCCTTTATGATCTGGTTGAATCACTTGAGTGAATGATGGCGAATGAAAAAAATACTCTTCTACTTTCTTAACTGCACAGACAATACACACTATGCATGTTCTGAAGCCAGACTGCCTGTGCTCAAATCAAGGCTCTGCCACTGTGACCTCAGGATTCTCACCTGTGAAATGCTGTTAATCATAGTATCTAACTTTTTCATCATTGTTGGAAAGATTAAATAAGTGAACCTGCCTAGTAACAGTTGGTGTTATCATTATTTTCTAGTATTAATTAATCACCTTCTAGCCCTGAGGCAGCTAAGATACTCAGGGAGTACACTGAAGGGGAAGCCAGACAATGCTATCTAGATGATAACCACTCTGGTTTTTTTTTCTTTTTTACCTATAGCCCAAAAGGGCATCATAGACAATCTTACACACAGGACACAGAAGGTCCTAGTCCTTGCAGATTCACCTCTTGCAGATGAAATTAGGAAGAAAAATTCTCTCCAAGTAGTCCTTAGCTAGACTGCTCAATACCTTAAGAGTAAAGTAAAAGCATTTCTAAGTTTCCCCCAACAAAGCTATGGAACTTACCAAAGCTACAGTGTGCTTATTAATAAGGAAAAACAACGTAGATCTGCTTTCAACAGAATTTTAATAGCATCTGTAAAGTGCCTTACAGGAACTTAAAAGGGCCAAGTAGTTTACATTATGGGAAATCTACTTCATGCCCATGTCTGTTTAATAGTAAGAAATTACTATCACAACAAAAGTGAAATATATGCTTATTTCTCATCAATGACAAAGGGGACATAAAGTACCTACAGGCTATGAATTAGATAAAGCACAGGAGGAAAAAAAAACAAAGAAAAATGGTTACTTACTTCATATTTATACTTCTCACCAGCTTTAGCCCTTTTCAATCTTTCTAGAGCTTCCTGGCGCCCCCTCTTTGACTTCTTTTCTCGCCTGGATCGAGAAGCTATAAAATTCCCTGAATCTGACACAGCTGAAAAAAAGCCAAATTTACATAAGATATCACAAAATTGTCTATCACCTTTTCTCATTAACAGGAATGTTCCTAGCCAAGAGTAACAATTTTAATATCACAGAAAGATACTTTTCACACTTTAAATTCTAAGTTCAGAAAGGTCATATTCATGCAGCTCCTGTGACTCCAGAAATTTTCTCTAGACCCAGTTTAAAACAACTGAAGCAACTGTTATTTTTTTCCTTCACAAAGAGGAAAATTCCAAATTCCAGTGGTATCTTATGGAGACACTACAGAATGGAGATCAGCCATTAGTCCATAACCTTTCCATTAGAAATGACAGGCCATAAGTAGAGTTATACAAGGACAATTCATTTTGTATTCTATTAATCAACATTTGAAAGGCTTTAAAAGAACATCTGCTTTTTGCATTGTACTAGGTACTCTGAAAGGCACAAAGATCCCTAAGACAAGGTTTGTGTCCTCACAGAATTTATAATCTAAAATGGGAGATAAGTAGCAACTAATTCAAAAACAGTCTTTAGAATACCTGCCCTAAAAGAGGTGCAGGTAAAGTACTTGGAATTTCAAAGCATGTATCAAGTGGGTGGTTGGGAGAATTTAACAAGTAGGGCTCTAAAGAGACTGATTCCTTCACTAATTTGCAGGCCTCACTCAGTCGGTTAGGACCTAAGATGACAGTGCAAAATTACAAAGATTAAAATGTATTTTGTCAGGGCACCTGGGTGGCTCAGTTGGCTGAGCATCCGACTTTGGCTCGGGTCATGATCTCACTGTCTGTGGGTTCGAGCCCCGCATTGGGCTCTGTGCTAATAACTAGCTCAGAGCCTGGAGCCTGCTTCAGATTCTGTGTCTCCCTCTCTCTCTGACACTCCCCTGCTCACGCTGTCTCTCTTGCTGTCTCTCTCTCTCTCTCTCTCTGAAATAAGTAAAACATTAAAAAATGCATTTCGTTGGGCGCCTGGGTGGCTTAGTCGGTTAAGCGTCCGACTTTCGCTTAGGTCATGATCTCGCGGTTCGTGGGTTCGAGCCCAGCGTCGGGCTCTGTGCTGACTGCCAGCTCGGAGCCTGGAGCCTGTTTCAGTCTGTGACTCTCTCTCTCTCTCTGACCCTCCCCTGCTCACGCTGTCTCTCTCTCTCTCTCCTAGAAATAAATAAAACATTAAAAAAAATTTTTTAAAAAATGCAATTCGTCAAAAATTACTGGAATATGAAAAGGCCTCGGTGTTCATTCATTCAACTTTTGAATTATCCATGCTTTTGGTCATTATAAACTGACCACCACACACATACACTGAAAAGAGTTTATCCACCAAATTAAGACTTTCATTTACCAGCTGAAGAATAACTAAGTCAAGCAAGATCGTGCTGCCTGCCAGGCGTGCATTTCGGCTTAGCACGACTGCCATCTAGGTCTGCAAAACTGAGTATTTTATTGTATTTGGTGATTATTTTATAAAAAGGAGTAGGCACAGAAAAGAAGTACTGATGAGATGAATCCTAAAAGCTCCAATCCCTCTGGAACATTCATAACAACATTAAACTGACGAAGTGTTTGACTGAAACAGAAGATGCAATTTAAAGTTAAATTTAAATGCTGACAATAAACTGTTGAAAACTAGATCTTAAAGGTGAAGCATAATTAGAGATCTTATTTTTTCTAGCTTTCTGGCAACGGAATCTCTTTCTCCCATCTCAGTCTATTGTTTGACTTCTGCATTTGACTTTTAAATCCATTTTCAGAAAAGCATTAAGTAAAAATTAAGGGAAGCGGGTACTTAATGATGACAGCCACAAAATCTTGGGTGTCACTCAAATTATTTAAAAAAATCATGAGGACTACGTGAAAAGGTTTCGGAGATTACTGGGCATAAACAATGAGTGTGAAAAGAGGGCCTCAGTATATTTTTAAAGACTCCATGGACCCCTTTAGTAGACTATTCTGACAAAATCTATAGTTCTTCAAATGTACTGACTTCACAGGCAATACTGTGCCACTCTACAGGATGTGAGGTACAACTACAAGCAAGACAGAGCTGCCTGTCCTCAAGGGGGCTCACAGTCAATAAAGCAAAAGGACCTGAGGCTCCCACCATCATACAGACACAGTGCCCAATAAGAATTAAGAACAAGGTACTGAGGAAACATCGAATTGAGCGCCGTTAATTTTGCTTGAGAAATCAAGGAAGGCTTCACAGGGGAGGTTTCCAACACTGACCCAGAAAGAGGATTAGAATTTCACCATCACTGTAATAGAGGGGAAAGGGGCAGCAGCACAGAAAAAAGCATGAGCCAAATTACAAAGGGATGAAACTGCAAGGTGCATGCAGAAACCGTGAGAAAGTCAGTATGGAAGATCAATCTGACATCAAAGTGTAGAGTGGGAGAACAGATTAGGGGAAAGCAGCACAACCCGACTCCACCACTTACTGGGTGACAAGAGACCACCAGTTAATGTCTCAGAGCTGCAGTGACCAGATGACTTGTTTTTTAAGCTGCCCTCCACCTGAACCTACCTGTGAAACTCCCACCCTTATAAATCTCGCTCAAAGAGCCCAAATGCCGCTACAGAAGTTGAAAAATCAGATGCTCTTTCCCAGACACCCTCGCAACTATAACATCAATATATAAAATAGGCTCTATCAATTAGGAACACCTGCTCAGACTTTAAGTCAGAAGGAAAGAGGGTGGGCTAAAGGAAGAGTGTAGAAGGAACATCAGCTGCAAGAGGATTACCTGGGGTCACAGAGCCAGCAATGTCCCAAGGTACAAACTATAATATCAAGTACTTGGCCACGGCTGGCAATGACCTCCTCAGTAGACCAGTTTTGTGACACAACTTTAATCACATTCCTGGCTGAGCAGCCCCTTGACTGACTCTCCCATCCTCCTGGAGTTTCTGTGAACAACATATCCTTCTAATCCCTAAAATCCTTCTAATAAATTCCTTCTTCCTATTTACATCAGCTAGAGTTGGCTCCTGTAGCTTACACCTGAGGACTCTGACTAATGCAGAACCTCAGGGTCCTCATCTGTGAAATGGGAATAATCATCTCTGCTCCATAAAGTTGTTAAGCATTAAATGAAGATCTGTGGCTTACTCGGTACTCAGCAATACAGAATCTCACTTAATGTTTGTTATGTGTGTACAGATACAGGACAGACACACACACACACAGCAACACACACAGCCCACACACACCACACCCCGGAGTACTATGTTCTAGCTTCTAGAAAGTAAAAATAGGGGCGCCAGGGTGGCTTAGTCAGTTAAGCATCCGACTTTCGCTTAGGTCATGATCTCGCGGTTCGCGGGTTTGAGCCCCACGTCGGGCTCTGTGCTGACTGCCAGCTCAGAGCCTGGAGCCTGTTTCAGATTCTGTGTCTCCCTCTCTTTCTGACCCTCCCCTGTTCATGCTGTCTCTCTCTCTCTCTCCTAGAAATAAATAAAACATTTAAAAAAAAAAGTAAAAATAAAGCAAAGCAGTTTTCTCAGAGAAACCTCAATAGAGCACCGCGCATAATTAGATCTTTACTATCTCAACTCCAGGAAAACAAAAACCATGTCCAGCTTACCTACCACTCTAACACTGTTGCACTAGAGCCTGGCAGACCGCCTGTACCTAGTAGGTACATTATAAATATTTGGTGAATGAACAAATGAATAAACCAACATACCTGCTTTTTTAAATCATTAAACTCTCCCTGATCCCTTTTCATATATAACAACAGCTTAGTTATAGACCTTTCAACTTTTCACTGCCATTGTCAAGGTGCCCCACCTTCTAATACCTAAGAGAAAAAAGGCCTAGAATTTTCTTCTTGGAATGTGTCCAATGCTTCATGTAGGTAAGTTAACCAAAAAAAAAAAAAAAAAAAAAAAAGCATGAAAAAATCCATTACAAAAGTTTAAATATTTGGTTCAAGATTACCATCTGAAGTACCCCCATTCTCCTCCAAAGCAGGCAGACACTAGCCGGCAACAGTCTTTCAGGTAATAATCTTTCTGCTCTGAGGAAAAAATTCTAGTCACAAGTCTCCAGCAACTACTTAAATCAACACCTTGGGATTACACAGTACCTTCCAAAGAGTGATTTCTTGATATTCGTAGATGACGTAGTTTTTAGGGTGAAGAAAGACACCCTAGTGGCAAACCACTGATGGAGGGCTGCAAAGACTGTTCACATACTCACATCCCACACCCCATTTGTAATCCAGGCCAGACTCTCCAAAATAAATTGTTTTAAAAATGAAAGGCTAGAACACATTGAAATCTGTGATTCGCAACTAGGTGAATGCAAAGGAAGCTGATTAGAAAGCAAATTCTCATTAATGGTGATGTATCTGAGTGACAGGAGATGGAGCTTGAGCTAAGAAAGTGAAGTATCTGATTTTAAGTTAGAAGTTCACTGAAGTTAAATCACACTTTAGGTGAACACAGTTCAAAAATCAAAAAACCAGACAAAGCCATTTACATTTTTGTATTCTATTTTTAGAAATAAAAGATTACCACTGAAAACGGAGTGCCATATATATGGCATCCCAAATGCTGCTGAGCTGATGCTTTGGGGGTGGGGGAGGGGATTCACCAGAGACATCTAGATCGTGAATATTGTTTCCATGCAGGCCGTGAAGAACTTTCCACAAAATTTAAAGAAAAAATTGCTAACGCACAAAGTCGAAATCCATTACCTAAAAAGATAAAACCCATTTGTATCTTGACAGCCCTTAGACCTTTCTCTCCTGCTGAGTTACAACGTATAAGCAATTTTCCTGGGAGCTGCTATAGAAAGGGCGCACATTCGTTCTGCCCTAGCTCTCAAGCAGATACTTGGGGCCAGGGTCCTGAGATTCTGAGGTAAGCCCGTGGCCCACAGGGGCCAGTCTCGATGAAGGTGTGCCCTGCACGTGGAACGCACTCACCAAAAGAAAAAGAAAATGCAGACTATTGTGGACACCAGGAGCGACACAGGCTCTGCAGGGGGTGTGCTCTGGTTTGCCAGGCGCAAACGACCCTAAAAGGAAGCACCACCCGATACCAAATGGGTCCTAACCCGGGACGACCGAGGTCCGCGCCTAAAGAGACCAGTACGGCGACCCAGATGAGGGCCTCCCTAAGACAAAATAAGAGGCCACTCCAGAGCCCCCACCACCTGCAGTCATGTCACGGTCCCTACACTCCCAACTCAGAACCCCGCGCGCAGAGTCATCTCTCACCGCTCGACCCCAGCTCGCAGTCTTCACGGTGCACGAGCGCCATGGTACCGGAGTCTCCCGATTCCGCGCCAACCAGCCGAAACTGGCGCGGGGGCCGAGACAGGCGCCAGGCTGAAAGCCAATCAGAGGCTCCGGAGGCTGCGGACTTCCGCCCGGAAGGCCACTGACGTGCCGCGCCGCGCCGCGCCCCGCCCCCGGCCTTCCCGCGGACGCGAATTTGGCGCCCTGTTATGACCCCTCCGGGAAAAGCACGAGTGAAGGGGAGGCCGAGAAGAACAGGGAAAAGAGGCGGTCGGGCGCTGGAAAGGAGCCGCCTGGAGATTCGCTGCGCAGGCGCACCCATGCCGATGGGAAAAGATTTGGGCTCGATGGAATAGGAGCTTTCTGGTTCTCAGAGGTGATTTTCCGGGAAAAAAGAAGCGGGCGGGCAGTGGGATGGGCGTGGTTGGACTGGTTGGACCGGTTCCCCAGAGCCTTGAGAAAGCGACTGCCTCCTGCTGCACACGATGAGTCTTGGTTGGTAACTTGCCTTCTTAGCCTGAGAACAAGTCGCTGTGTGATTTACAGATACGTTTATATATATGTACATATATATGTATATGTATAAAGCACTATCTTACCCAAATGACCAAAAGAAGCATCTCCAATAAGGGGCAATCTTATGCCTCTTGATGCGATGCACTTGGAAAAGGGAACAACACCTGTATAATCTTCTTGCAAAAGATGTTTAAGCTGAATCTAATCATGAAGAAACAATCAGATGTATTCAAAGCATAGGACATCTGGCCTAGACTCTTACAAAATATCAGTGTTATGAAAGACAAAAGATCCTTGTGTCTGGTACAATGTATGTAACGCATGTGTCTCATTGGATCTTTTTCCAAATAGATATAACATTTTTATTAAGGAATGCTTGCCACACATTTGTTATGTTTTTTTCCTGCATTTTTGCCCACATACTTGTTGATCTCTTCCTCATGTGACAATTTTATAATATCATTTTTTTCTGAAAAGGATATAAAGACCATTCAGTGTGTCCTCCAGCATCGCTGATCAATGTTTGCTTCTTAATTTCTGATTGCTTAGAAATTTATCTCTCAGGTTTATAACATCATTTACTATCTTGTTAAGATATGATCTATATGTTGTGATACATAACACATAGTAATTCACACTTAGATCCACTCACGGTTTAAAGCACTAGTACATGAATGCCTGCACTTTCCCTTTCAAGAAATTGTTGAGCCTTTGAGATTATCAAGTTCATTCCTAACAGAAGAGAACTATTTTGCCTAGGCATCAATAAGAACCAAATCTTTCCTTTACTGTTTCACATGTCTGATCATTTTCCGCATGCCATGTTAGAACTCTAAGCATTTCATATCTTGTTTCTCTTTCATGACGTACAAATTTCCAGGAGCCAGGACACGTAGGACACGTTTATATTATTATATCACTTGTGGCCCTGCACAATGAGCTCAAAATTCCAAGTCAGCACAGCAGGGTAGGAATATTCCTAGAAGCTATTCTTACACCCAGACGTCTATCAATAACTTAAGTATAATTAGAGTGCTTTCAACCAACATAAATAGATGCCAGCCGGGGCGCCTGGGTGGCTTAGTCGGTTAAGCGTCCGACTTTCGCTTAGGTCATGATCTCGCGGTTCGCGGGTTCGAGCCCCGCGTTGGGCTCTGTGCTGACTGCCGGCTCGGAGCCTGGAGCCTGTTTCAGTCTGTGACTCCCTCTCTCTCTGACCCTCCCCTGCTCATGCTGTCTCTCTCTCCCTCTCTCTCTCCTAGAAATAAATAAAAATATATGAAAGATAAATAAAATAAATAGATGCCACTAACTCTAAGTGCAGTGGAACACCAAATCAACTTTCCCATAGTAAAATCCCATGATGTCTGTGCCCACTCTACCACCACCACTAGGCAGGAAGGGATGGCTATCAAAGGGACATGTGGTGATTCTCAAGAGCTGGTTGTTGCATATTCAGGAATTTTATAATCTGCTTGTTAAACTATTAGTAACTTGAAAACAGCCATACTAAATGGGCAAATGCTACAAATCAGAAATCAGGCACCACCACCCCTTTTTTTTTTGAAAGAGAGAGAGGTTACTAGCAAATCACCAAGTAGCCTTAACAGATTGTAGTTAAAATATCTTCTGCAACTTTTCACAAGAACACGAGACTATCGTTAGAGCATCTTAAGATGCTTCAGAGCTTCAGAGCTTCATTAGAAGTGGTGCATAAGTTAACAAGACGTCTTGAAACTTGTTTCATCCACTTCATTGTAAATGTACCTCTGGCTCTAACCATGCAAAAAAATCACAATTCGTCTTAGACTTGCTCTCTCCTGTCCAACACAGGCCCAGGTTTGCACTGGTTTTGCAAACTGAAAAGTTTTTTTGTAATTTATCACTATTACAATAAGCAAAGAAAAACAAATTGAAACTAACTTGAGATACTGTTTTCCAGCATTTCTCTTTTTATCTCGATATATACAGAAGCTCTATCCATTGGTTGGTAAACTGCTGTTGACAAACCACTTGTTTTTTGCCAGCGGTGGTGTAAATAAGTACAACCTTTTGGAAAATGATATTGCAATATGTGGCAGGTACCATAAGCATGCTTTTGTCTTTCAAACCATGATTTCCACAGGTGAAAGTTAACAGGGAATAACTCAAAAGAAACAGAATAAATGCAAAAATCTTCATGGCTGCCATTTTCCATGAGCAAAAAGTTGGTACCTGAATGTCCACATCAGAGAAGAGGTTTAATGATGTGATATCAAAAAAATAAAATAGGGGTGCCTGGGTGGCTCAATTGGTTAGCCATCTGACTCCTGATTTCTGCTCAGGTCATGATCTCACAGTTTGTGAATTTGAGCCCCACGTGGGGCTCTATGCTGACAGCACGGAGCCTGCTTAGGATTCTCTATCTCCCTCTCTCTTTGCCCCTCCCCCACTTGTACCTGCCCATGCTCTCTCTCTCAAGAATAAATAAATCAACACTTTTAAGAAAAGATAAATTAATTGGGAAAACTCAGGACATGGAACTCGTGTGTGATATTTTATAAAGTGAAAACCACAGAACGAAAAGTGAGAGGCACACTTAATTGCAACTGTATATTAAATAGCAATGCTATGTAAAATGGAGTATATTTTCTCCAGATGATAGCATTACAACATCAGGTAGAGTCATATTTAGGGTTTGATTTTTACACTACTACTTTGACATGACCATCAGCTGGTTACTGAAACCTTCATTTCTTCCTCTCTAAAATAAAAATGCTTACACCTACCTAAAGAATAATTGTGCAATTTAATTGAAATAATACATGTACAGTGCCATTAAGATGTATTTTTACAATAGTCTTTACCATTACACTGATCTTCCTAATAACTATACAAGGTAGGTATGTCAGGAAATTGCTATTTGCCTACTGCTACATTAATTCTACCCCTTCTTCCTGTAATGGAATGTGGATTTTTAGCTGGCCACACTGACAGACAGAGGGAAAGGCTATATTTCCCAGCCTCCTTTGCATAAATTAGCCAAACGACTCATTTCTGGCACAAAAAATGTAAGCAGTAGTATTTGGAGGAGACTTACAGGAAAGCTGCTTAATGAAATTGGGTACATATATAAGGGGACTCTTTTTTTTCCTCTCTCTCTCTTTCGCCTTTTCTCTCTTTCTTCCTGCAACACAGATATGGTGGCCAAAGCTCCAACAGCCATCTTGGATTATGAGATAATTGTGAAGAAGAAAGCCAAGCAAGGGGATGGTGGAACAGAATGGTAAGAGCCTTGGTCCTTAACATCTATGAAGCCACCACACCAGCCCAAGCTATTTGTCTATTCTCCAAGAAACCTTTCTGTTACAGACTTTTTTTTTTTTCTAGACAGGGAGATGACCAGCCAAACCGATTCTATTCTGGCATGCCTGCCAGATATATTTCTCATTGCAGTCAATCAGTTAGGACTCTGGTTCCAATAGTGGTGTGAATTTCCTGGCATGAACCTGGTTATCTTTGGGCTGATTAACAAAATCAGCGTTATGGCCATGCGGAGTTTCTGAGCCCAACTAGGTAATGTTTATTTGCAGCTGCGGAGAGAAGATTGTCTGCCAGCTGAAAATAGGCAAGGAAAATAGGCAAGGTGCTGCATGGGCCCTTGACGTCCCACAGGGATTCCAGGTGATGTGAGTAGATATGCAACACCTCTGGTCAGGCAGATAGTGGTGCCCAAACTCAAATCATTTTCCCAGGCAGGTAAGTTGCAAAGCCCCTCTCGTGACTTACTTGTTAATTAAAAGGTATAGGGGCAGCGGGGCAGGCCCCCGTCCTGGAGCACAGCCCGTTATCTGTACTGCTGCTCCTGGGCAAAGAACACCTCTCTGGGATGCCATCTGCGGACCCTGCGCCCGTGAGGTGTCCCTGTGCTGGGGAACCACATGGTGTTTAAGTCCTTTGCTTAAAAGCGATGATTCTGGGGCCAGGACTAATTGAATCAACACACAGTGGGAGAAATATTTTGACTTAATTATAAACTCAATCGCTTCTAAAGCAAGAATGAATGACACCCGGGAAATCAGCGGTCAGAGAGAGAAAACCAAATGGATCTAACATTGCCCAAGGGAGAGGCGCACAGGGGAGAAAAGCAAGCTACTCACTACTGAGACACAGTCCCTAAATAGATAGAGACAAACACATACAGGCATGAGGTTTTCCTCTTTGTTGGGGAGAAATAACTACTTAAATAATTCGTGACGACACTTGACATTATTTCGGCTGCCTGCTATCTGACATGTTGGGGAATTTCTCACATTCTTTTTTTTAAAATGTGTATTTATTTATTTTGAGGTAGAGAGTGTGAAAAGGGGAGGGGCAGAGAGAGAAGGAGACAGAATCCCAAGCAGGCTCTGTGCTGACACGGGGCTCAAACCCACGAACATGAGATCATGACCTGAGCTGAAACCAAGAGTCAGATGCTTAACTGACGGAGCTACCCAAGCACCCCTGGAATTTCTCACATTCTGAGTTTGTGGGGAGGCAAGACAACTACTACTTTATGTTTAAAAATAATTTTAATGTGGGGCACCTGGGTGGCTCAGTTGGTTAAGTGTCAGACTTCGGCTCAGGTCATGATCTCACGGTTTGTGGGTTCAAGCCCCACATCGGGCTCTGTGCTGACAGCTCAGAGCCTGGAGCCTGTTTCAGATTCTGTGTCTCCCTCTCTCTCTGACCCTCCCCTGCTCACACTGTCTCTCTCTCTCTCTCAGAAATAAATAAAACATTAAAAATTTAAAAAAAAATAATTTTAATGTTTATTTATTTCTGAGAGAGGAGAGGAGGGCCAGAGACAGAGGGGGACAGGAGATCCGAAGCAGGCTCCATGCTGATAGCAGAGAGCCCAATGCAGGGCTCGAACTCAGGAGCCACGAGATCATGACTTGAGCCCAAGTCAGACGCCTAACCGACCAAGCCACCCATGCGACCCCCACCTACCACTTTAGAAGCTGAAAATACTTGGCTCCCAGCAACTCTGCCAGGTACCACATGAACAGTCTTATGCTTGGCCACTTCCACAAAAGACTTTGAGTTTGGAACTAGTGTCAGAAAAAACAGGAACATTCTTCATGTCACTGGTAGCAGCCTCCCACTTCCTGCTGGGCAGCAGTGGCTTCAAAACCACTGCGAAGGCCAGCATCCAGGCCACTGCAATGGCAGAAATGGCCTGGATGCCTTCTGCCAAATTGCTCAGAGGTGTGATTTTTACCAGTGACTTCAGCTTCAGAGCGTCACTTTGTGCCTACCCCCTTCGGCTGGCTTCTCCTGGCTTCATAGTGATTCTGTGAATCTCTAATACTCTCTTACAACCCCCTTCTCATCCATCTCCCCTCCTCTTTCTTCTCCACCTCCTTTTTTTCTCAAATCAGCCAAAGTCTCTTTCTGTTGCTTGTAACTAATATCCCTGGCTGACACAGCATTCTGTTTCTTTGCTTTATTCTTGTTCCAAACTAGCAATATCCTACCTAGTATTTCACAAACCTAAGGACTGGGACAAAAGAATGCTAAACAGAAGATGACAGCATTCCAGAATTTGGAAAATGATGATCCCCCTATCAGTTAACAGGTATTTATTTTAGTTAGAATGTGTCTCCAAGTTTAAGTAAAAGGTCTGTTCCTAAGAAAACTATCTCTGAGTGTTCTAAGGAAATCGAGTCAGTACTCACAACATGCAGAAAAAAATCCTTTCAGGCAAAACAATTCTAATGTAAGGTGGTTTTCTAGATCAGTTAAATTGGGGAGGGACATAATCCTGAGAGGAATTAATTAACAAAAATCTTCAATTCTTTTCTCTCCTCCATTGCTTTTTAATGAATAAATACTGTGACATTCCAGAAAAACCAACAACAATTTAAATGTGCACCATGTAGATATGTGCCCCCCAGTAGACCTCGTGAGATGTAATCCTGGGGAATAGCATGTGAAACGCTGAGTCTGGAGGCTTTGTCCTTGAATGACTTAATTTCTAATCCCTTCCACTCTGGTGACTTCCAGACAGAAAAATCTATTTTCTTAAGACTGCCATGAAAAATAATTAATTAGCAAACAATAAAAACAGAGACATCTGCATGAATACATTAGCTAGACAGCACTAATTAAACTGAAAAGTTGGAATGAGAATGAACCACGTTCAAGTAACGTTTTGTGTAGAATTAATTTTAGCCATCAACGTCACTGCATCTGAACCCTTCCCTGAAACCCACTACTGCACAATCCTCGTCTTCCCGCCTCCCTAGAGAGCAGCATCCTCAAGTGAGTCCCCATGAACTGTTAACCAACGGGCCGATCTTTTGTGATAATTGAGCCTTGGCTCACAGCATAAATATACAGTGTCATTGTGAGTAAAACCTGCCCCCAAAGACGAATAACTGCACTAATGCTTCAGAACCTTCTAAACCACCAGCACGAACTGACACTTGGCAACAGAGAACCAGAATTCATCTGGGAATTATTAAAGGTCTTGGGACAAAGTTAAGAAAGAATTGAGGGTTAGGACACTGATCATATAATCAGTCAATAGTGAATTTTAGGAAAGGATGGCAGCCTGAGGGCTTCTTAATTTACATATGGCCAATGTTCTTTAATGTTTAGAGCCTGGGTCTCAACTTAGAATCATCTGAGCAGTTTTTCAAACCTTCGCTGCCCAGTAGCATCTCAGGCCTATTAAATAAGAATTCTAAAATGGGATTCCAATGTCCAGTCAAAGTTGAGAACAACTTGTCTAAGAAAGCATTGATAAACCTTTTAATCCTCAGAAAAATGGTTAATGTTGATATAAATATTCAGTTGGGCACACCTCTTGCCATGAGGAAGCAGAGCTCATTTCCCACCTATTCTGAAGACTTTTCAGTATTTTATGGCATTTAGTATGGTGGCTTCCTTTGAATGGAATGATGTCTAGGTTACCTAAAAGACTCATGCAAGCCCAGCACCAGCTTTATTAGAAATAATGTGAAATCACCCCTCTTGTTAAGCTTCTGTATGGATAGAAACTGTAGTCTGACTACATCTCCATGGTATGGGCCTAGGGGATGGAGAACTATTTTATTTTGTTTTATTAACATTTATTAATTTTTGAGAGACAGAGCGCAAGCAGGGGAGGAGCAGAGAGAGAGGGAGACACAGAATCCAAAGCAGGCTCCAGGCTCTGAGCTGTCAGCACAGAACCCCATGTGGGGCTCGAACTCACTGACTGTGAGATCTTGACCTAAGCCAAAGTCGGATGCCCAACCAAGTGAGCCACCCAGGCACCCCTATTTTATTTTTATTTTAGAGAGAGAGAGCATGTGCACACAAGCGGAGGAGAGGGGCAGAGAGAGATACGGAGAGTATCTCAGGCAGGCTCTACGCTCAGTGCAGAACTCAACACAGGACTCAATCCCACAACCCTGGGATCATGACAGAGGCTGAAATCAAGAGCCCCATGCTTAACCACCTGAGCCATCCAAGTACCCTGATGGGGAACCATTTTAGTTCTAGGAGTCATCACTTGTTGCTTCATCATATTACCTTCTGTGTTACTTCCACAGTAATGGCAACTTCTATTTCATTTCCCTTTGTCCTTAAGTACCTAATTAATAATTTTTCCAGTGACACAGACTTGCCCAAATGGTCATTGACAGTTCAGGCACAGTCAAGAGTTTGCTTTACAATCATCTGCTTTAAAAGACCATCCTGGGGGCGCCTGGGTGGCTTAGTCGGTTAAGCGTCCGACTTTCGCTTAGGTCATGATCTCGCGGTTCGTGGGTTCGAGCCCCGCGTCGGGCTCTGTGCTGACTGCCAGCTCAGAGCCTGGAGCCTGTTTCAGTCTGTGACTCCCTCTCTCTCTGACCCTCCCCTGTTCACGCTGTCTCTCTCTCTCTCCTGGAAATAAATAAAATATTTAAAAATAAATAAATAAATAAAAGACCATCCTGGACAGGTGCTTGGGTGGTTCAGTCGGTTAAGTGTCCGACTTCAGCTCTAGTCATGATCTCGTGGTTTGGGAGGTCCAGCCCTGCATTGGGCTCTGTGCTGACAGCTCAGAACCTGGAGCCTGCATTGGATTCTGTGTCTCCCTCTCTCTCTGCCTCTCTCTCCCACTGGCATTCTGTCTCTCTTTCTAAAAAATAAAAAAAGAAAAAATGTTTAAAAAAAAAAATATATATATATATATATATCATCCTGGAAATGGAAGGTGCTCAAAAGTGGGGGAGGGGGGCACCTGGGTGGCTCACTCACTTAAGCATCTGACTCTTGATTTCAGCTCAGGCCATGGTTTCATGGTTTGTGGGACTGAGCCCCGTGTTGGGGTCTGGGCTGATAGTGCAGAGCATACTTGGGATTCCCTCCTTTCCTCTCCCTCTCTGCCCCCCTCCCCTGTTCACATACAAGCATGCGTGTGTTCTCTCTCTCAAAATAAATAAACACTTTTAAAAAGTGGAGGAGAGGCATGTCCCCTAGATCAGACGTTGTTAGCAAGTTATGTATGTGTGTATAAGTCTGATGCTTTCTAGAGCTTCATATGCTATCCTTAGATGAAAAACAAAGATTATGTCTAGATTGATCTTTCATTTGCCTCCAGTGGCATAGATACTTGATGGCTAGCTACACTGGATGACTTACTACATTATATCTACATCTCTTTAATACAATGGGTATGTTTCTAAAAATCCCTGCCTTCTATGTTTTTTTTTAAGTTTTTTAATGTTTATGTTTGTTTTTTTTTTTTAATATTTTTATTTATTTCTAGGAGAGAGAGACAGAGAGACAGCGTGAGCAGGGGAGGGTCAGAGAGAGAGGGAGTCACAGACTGAAACAGGCTCCAGGCTCTGAGCTGGCAGTCAGCACAGAGCCCGACGCGGGGCTCGAACCCACGAACCGCGAGATCATGACCTAAGCGAAAGTCGGACGCTTAACCGACTAAGCCACCCAGGCGCCCCTATGTTTGTTATTTTTTTAAGTAAGCTTTGCACCCAGCCTGGGGCTTGAGCTCACAACCCTGAGATCAAGAGTCCCATGCTCTACCAACTGAGCCAGCCAGGTGCTCCTTGCCTTACGTTTTTTAAATGAAACTTTAAATTTTGAGATTGTTGTAAATTCACATGTGCTTATGAGAAACAATACAGAAAAAGCCCATGTATCCTTTACTCATGTCTTCCAATGGTAACATTTTGCAAAACCAGCGTACCATTTCACAACCAGCATATTGACGTCGATGCAGTCAAGACACAGACGTCTCCATCTCTAAGATCCATAATGTTGCCCGTATATGGCCACACCTGCTCACTTCCCCACCCCCACCCCATCCTTAACAACTGGCAAACACGAATCCTTTGTCCATTTCTTTAATTATGTTTGTGGGTCTTTATATGGACATGTTTCATTTCTCTTGGGTAAATTTAGGAGTGGGATTGCTGAGTCATATGGTAAGTATATGTTTAACTTTAAAATAAACTGTCAAACTACTTTCCAAAGTGGCTGTGCTACTTTCCATTCCCACCAGCTGTGTAGGAGAGATTCAGCAGCACTATCAATTTTCATTTTCATTCTAGTGGTTATATATCAGTACCTCATTAGGAGTTTTAACTTGTACATCCCTGATGACTAATGATGTTGAGTATCTTTTTATGTGCGCATTACCCATTTGTAACTATTTTCTCATCACTGCGTTTGTTCTTTGTTTCTCTTTGTCCTTTGTTTCTTTCTCCATTTGTGTGGTTTTAATGGCACTTTTTATGTTTCCATTTTATCTCCTCCTTTGCATAATACTGATACTTCTTTTTAAAAAATTTTTAAAAATAATAAAATAAAATTTTTTAACGTTTTATTTATTTCTGAGGGAGAGAGAGACAGCGTGAGCAGGGGGGCGGTCAGAGAGAGAGGGAGACACGGAACCTGAAGCAGGCTTCAGGCTCTGAGCTGTCAGCACAGAGCCCAATGCGGGGCTTGAACCCACAAACAGTGAGATCATGACCTGAGCCAAAGTCGGATGCTTAACCAACTGAGCCACCCAGGCACCCTGTACCTCTTTTTTCCTTGAAACGTTTTTAGTGGCTGCCCTAGGGTTTACAGTATACATTTAAAAATACTCTAGGTCCACCTCCAAGTAACATTGTACTGCTTCAGATGTAGTGCACAAACCTTGGAACTGAGCATGCTCAATTCCTCCCTCCTGTCCCTTGTGACATTTCTGTCATTCATTTCACTTCTCCATACACTTTAATCACCCCAAACCTTGCCACTGCTTTGCTTTAGTTATCTCTTAAATTAATTAAGAAAAAGACAAATTAAACAATTTATTTTACCTTCATTTATTCTTTGTCTGATGTTCTTGTTGCTTTATGTAGATCCCAGTGTCTCATCAGTATGATTTTCCTACTGCCTGAAGAACTGCTTTCAACATTTCTTCCAAGGCAGGTCTGCTGGCAATGAATCCTCTCAGTCCATTTGTCTGAGAAAAGTCTTTATTTCTTCACTTTTGTGTGTGTGTGTTTCAGCAGCTTTATTTTTTTAAGACCATTCATATTAATGAGAAGTTATTTCAAAGCCCCATTTTAAGATAAAAGATACAGGAGCAGGAGCACCTGGTTGGCACAGTCATTAGAGCATGCAACTCTTGATCTCAGGGTCTTGAGTTCAAGCCCCATATTGGGTGTTGAGCTTACTTTTAAAACCTGTGAGGGGCGCCTGGGTGTCTCAGTCGGTTGAGCATTCGACTTTGGCTCAGGTCATGATCTCGCTGTTTGTGAGTCCGAGCCGTGCATCAGGCTCTGTGCTGACGGTTTGGAGCCTGGAGCCTGTTTCGGATTCTGTGTCTCCCCCTCTCTCTGCCGCTCCCATGCTCATGCTCTGTCTCTAAATAAATAATTTTTTAAAAAGTTAAAAAAAATTTTAAAAATGTGAATGCATAGTAAACAGCATTTAATTTCCTACAGGAGGATAATCTCTCAAAATGCTAATTATTTAAAACCTGAAAAAATTAGCAGTGTCCAACGCTTGATTTCAGCCCGGGTCAGGATGTCAGGGTCATTGGATCAAGCCCCACATTGGGCTCCACATTGAGCATGGAGCCTGCTTGGGATTCTCTCTCTCTTTCTGTCCCTCTGCCCTGCTCATGTGCCCACTTGCTCTTTCACTCTCTCTAAAATAAAATAAAAAATTTGAGATAGATAAGTAAATAAATAAATGGACAAGACCTAAATAGCATTAGAAATATATGGAAAAAGTTTCAAAGTTGGCATACCAGTATTTCAAAATTCTATAAAAGCTGACAAAAATTAAAAAAAAACAACAGATTATAGGGCTGCCTGGGTGGCTCAGTTAAGCATCCAACTCTTGATTTTGGCTCAGGTCATGATCCCAGGGCTGTGAGATCAAGCCCTGCATCAAGCTCTACACTAGGTCTGGAGTCTGCTTATGATTCTCTCTCCTCTGTCCTCCTCTGCCCTATCTGCACTTGCTCACTCTCACCCCACTCACTTGTACTCTCCCTCTCGAAAAAAAAATAAATGAATAAAAAATATGAACAATTAAGCTTGAAAAAACATAAACAGAATTATTACATATCCACAATAATGGGAATTCACGTGAGGGTCAGTCTATAAATTTTTCATGCAACATTCTTTGTTCTCTGGGCTGTATACATATCAAAATCAGAATAAATGAAGTCAGGAGCATTTCTGATCATTGCTAAAAATTATTTAAGGATTTCCAAATATCTTATTGCTATTTTGTTAAGCAAGTACAAATAATGTGTTCTATTTCTTGAATTCTGCAAGTTATTCTCACCCCCATCTTCTTCCTTCACTTTTGAAGGGTAACTTCACTGGGTAGAGAATTCTAGGTTGGCAGGTGTTTTTTTTTTTTTTTTTTTTTTATCAGCACTTTAGTGATTTCACTCTACTCTTGACTTGCTTACCTAATAAGTAATATGCATTTGGTCTTCATCATCTCTAGCACAGAGCTCCTAAAGCCCTTGGAATGTCCTAAGTGGTGAAAACCGCAGAGGTATCTTTTGTTATATTAGTGAGATGACTTTTGGACCAGCACCTAAGGATGGATGCTGCTTGCCAGTGGAGCCAACCATGTGATCAGACAGTCGAAACTTCCAGTTCTACCCCGACCTCAGGGGAGGGAAGAGATTAAATCCAATTGCCAATGGCCAATGACTTAATTAATCATGCTGAGGTAATTAAGCCTCTGTAAAACCCCCAAAAGGATGGGGTTTACTGGTGAACTCATGGAGGTTTGGGGAGAGTAGTGCAGCCGGAGAGGGCATGGAGTGTGGCTCCAAGCAGGGCCATGCCCTGCCCCACATACCGTCCTCGCCCTGTATATACATCTCTTTCAGCTGGCTATTCCCAAGTTATGTTATATCCTTTCATAATAAACTGGCAACCTGGGAAGTTTCTTTGAGTACCATGAGCCACTCTCGGAAATTAATAGAAACTAAGGAGTAGCTTTTGTATAGTAGGTTAGGTAGAATCCCAGGTGATAACCTGGACCTGCATTTGGCATCTTACAGTGAACGTGTGAGAGGATGACAATCTTGTAGGACTGAGCCCTTAACCTGTGGAATCTGATGCTAAATCAGGGTAGATAGTATCAGAACAGAGTTGAATTCTTGGACACCTTGTTGGTGTCTGAGAATTGCTTTTTGGTGTGGGGAAATGCCCCCACCCACACATTGGTAATTGATTCTCAGAACACTTATTACATGGTTTCTGATGAGAAGCCCACTGTAATTCTTTTTTAAATATTTATTTATTTTTGGGAGAGTGCAGGTAGGGGAGGGGTAGAGAGAGAGGGCCAGAGGATCTGAAGCAGGCTCTGCACTGACAGCAGTGAGCCCGATGTGGGCCTCAAACCCATGAACCGTGAGATCATGACCCAAGCCGAAGATGGACCCTCAACTGACTGAGCCACCCAGGCACCCCACTGTAATTCTTAAATAAGTAAAGTTTCCCACTGCTGCCTTTCCCCTCACCTCTGGCTTCCTTCAGGTTTTTCACCTTGTCCTTTGTTGTTGTTTTTCTCCCAGTTTGAACATGATATTCCTAGGTTTGGTTTTTTGTCATTGTTTGTTTGTTTGGGTATTGATCTTGGTTGGTGTTTCTGAGCTTACTGGGTCTGTAGTTTAGTGCCTGTCGTATTAATGACAAATTCTTTGGAACGTTCTTGGCCATTATTCGAATATTTCTTCTGCTCAGTTTTCTCTTTCTCCTCCTCGTGGTATTTTCATATTGTTCCCTTGCTCCTTTTTCTCACTACAGCAGTTCCAATCTATTTCCTTGAAGTCTTGTCCCATATTGAGTATGATTGTTTTCATTTCATTTCTCCTTAGGAGGGACAGAAACACTGGAGAAGGCTGAAATTCCCTTCCCTAACTTGGAATAATATTGCGGTATTGCCCTCTGACAAAGTCTTGACCCCTGGAGAATAGGCCTTTGTGATAGAGAGGGCTCTGGGAGGCTCTCCTGATGGTGACTCTTCCTTTTCTTCTGCCTGGGTCTCCAGGGGCTATTTCTCAGATCCTCAAGATGAGAATCTGGTGGGGTTCCTGGAGAAAAAGCCCACAAAAGTGCGGGGTCCCCTCTGTGATCACAGCCCCAGGAATTTCTTAATTTCATCTTAGTTCATATTCAGCATCTAGCAATGTATTAAAATTACCATTTAAGTGTTCCCCCTAGACCACGGCTCCCCCAGCTTCTCTCGTAGGTGAGCAGGGCTCGAACTCATGACCCCTATATCAAGAGCCACATGCTCTACTAACCACAGCAGCCAGTAAGCCCTGAAAGTGATTTTTTGCCATTGAGTAATCTTGGCACTTTAATCAGAAATCCGTTTATCACATAATGTGGATCTATTTCTGCATTTTCTATTTTGTTCCATCTGTATGTCTCTGCTAACGGCAATACTACTCTGTCTTGACTACTGTCAAGTCTTTATTAGTCAGTCTTAAAATCAGGGAGTCTGAGTTCTCCAACACTATTCTTCTTTTTCAAAATTATTTTGGCTAATTTAGGTCTTCCTAAATTTCTATGTAATTTTTAGAATCAGGGAGTCAATTTCTACCAAAAAACTTGCTGGGATTTTGACTGGAATTGTGCTGAATATATAGATTAATTTGGAGAAAACAGATATTTTTAACAACTTTGAGTCTTCCAATCTATGAACATGACATATTTCTCCCTGTTTGTAGGTTTTCTTTAATTTTTCTCAGCATCCTTTTATAGTTTTCAGTGCTCATAACTTCCACACGTTTCGTTATATTTCTCTTGAAGTAGTTCATGTTTTTTTGATGCTGTTTTAAGTTGCTATTGTTTTGTCAACTTCAATTTTTAATTGTTTGTTGTCACATAAAATTGTAATGCCAATCCCAAACAGATGACTGTCTTTTCCTTCCCTCACCCTACCCTCCCTAGGGTAGGTGTTAAGACTGTGGAAATATAATTTTCCTACTTTGGCATTTCTGCTGAATTGTCTTTTATGCAGAGAGGAGTTTGGCACACTGCTACTGAGCCACCCAGCCACCTTATTTTCCTCTGGAGCTAGTGTGGAGACAATCAAAGCCGTCTCTAAATTGGCATCTTGATTTTGATTCCAAGATCCATAGTTTCTTAACTACACAGATTTTTTAAAAATTTTTTAATGTTTCTTATTTATTTCTGAGAGAGAGAGAGACAGCATGAGCAGGGGAGGATCAGAGAGAGAGGGAGACACAGAATCCGAAGCAGGCTCCAGGCTCTGAGCTGCCAGCACAGAGCCCGATGTGGGGCTCAAACCCACAAACTGTGAGATCATGACCTGAGCCGAAGTCAGAGGCTTAACCGACTGAGCCACCCAGGCGCCCCTAAAACAGATTATTTAAGTCAGGGAAATATTCAGTTTAACAGCACCTCGCGTACTGATTTGTATTTCCATGAGGGCTGGTACTGCTGTAATTGCCTTCCATTTCTTCTCCTGCTTGAGGGCTTGGCACAAAGCAGATGTTCAGTAAATCCAATCGAGACAGTAATATGCAAAATATTTAAATTCTACCCTTGAACTCGGACACATCTTGACATCATGTGGGTAGGGTATGTTTTTAGTCCATCATTTGGAAATGCAGTCTCTACATTGTATTCCTTCTTCAGAACTGTTGCCAGCTCCTTCCAAGGGATCAGGAAAAGCAAAAAGACAGGGAGTCATGGGCAGTCAGTCAGTCTGCTCCAGGACTGAAGACGCTATCCCCTCATTTGTTCCCTGGCTTCATCTCAGAACTCAGACGCCCAAAACAGCCTTGGGGGCATTCATCAAAGATTTTTCCAAGCCCACTTGACTAAAATCCCCCAAACAGCCTTGGGTGAACTCAACAGAGTTTCTAAGCCAGTTATCAGGCATACACAGGGCAAAAGATAAGAGGCAGTTACAAACCACTTTAGGGATTCATTAAGTCATTAAGTCATTAAGTCATTTTCAAAGCAACTACTGTATACCAAAGACTGGGCTAGAGTCGGAGCAAATTATTTCAGCTCAGTCCAGAATCTAGCCTTCAGCCACTTAGATTCAGAAAATCATATTGTTCATACATTGAGAGATGATTAGACTTTTGATGACAAACTACCTGTAATTAACTGTAATTAAAATAACCAGAAAATGCTAATTAATCCATTAATTTCTACAGTCATTTAAAATACCTCTAGCCGGGCCTGCTGCTAACATTAGTGGGGTCAGGGCAGGAATCTAAATAGAGGCCCATGTATCATATGTCTAAATATTTAAAAGTTTGAAATCATGCTAGCAGACTGTGTACATGTGTGTGTGGTGGGGTGGCGGGCAGAGCCGAGGGCCCTCCTCTGTGCTGCACCATGGGTGGGGCCAGCCCCCATATCCAGATTCTGTTCACATTTTCCTGCCAAAAGCTCTATCCCCCCTCGTTATGCTCAAAGACATGCAATTCTGTGACGAGGTTACCCCCAGGAAGATGGCCCCAAGGAAGAGGTCACGAAAGCCTTAGAAGCATGGTGGGGACATTTGGGCAGAGACCTCCAGAGTATTCTAGAGGCGGGTGTACCCTGTTCCATGGCCACATGGACTCCTCAGAAGAGAGCTAAAACAGGACCCTCTCAAATGAGGCACATAAAACCGTGATCCCGGGCGCACCTTGCCTGCCAGTGAGGTACCAGAAAGGCAAAGCAAATGCTGCTAGGGAATTCGTGTGAAAGAAGTGTTATTTCACCAGCCTTGGACCTGAGGCCTGGTTGACCAGCCACACCACCTGGTATAGAACACCTCACTTCCTGAACCACAAGGATACTTGCTCCCCAAATTCAAGAGTGTATTTCTTATAATAGAACTAACACAGTTGGCTTCCCCCATAATGCCCAATTCTCTGAGGGTCAGAGGCTGCAGAGAGAAAGTATCAGTCCTGGGGACTGGGAGACTTAGGGGCTAAATCCAGCCCTCATTCTGTTCACCAAGTGGGGCTGCTTGGCCCAGAGGAGCATCTTTTTTTTTTTTTTTTTAATTTATTTATTCTGAGAGAAAGGTGGGGAGGAGCAGAGAGAGAGGGAGAGAGAAAATCCCAAGCAGGCTCTGGGCTGACAGTGCAGAGCCTGATGCAGGGCTCAAACTCATGAACCATGAGATCATGACCTGAGCCGAAATCAAGAGTTGGACGCTTAACCGACTGAGCCACCCAGGCGCCCCAAGTTAATTCACACATGGTACCTTATACAGGGCCTAAGATCTGCTGCTCACCCATTTCTACCTCTGTGGGCCTGGGCAGCTAGGTTCTACCCACTGACGCAGCTCTCAAGGCTCTGGGGCACCCCTTGCATAGACCACAGGGGATTATGTACAGGGAACTTCTGAGACTATTTTAGTTCATGAGACTCTCAAAAGCAGAGAAGACCCCAGAGAGTCACCAATAAGTGTTCAGATAATAGACATCTTCATAGTCCAAGGGTAAATGTCTTAATTTACTCACCTGAGCTAGATCTGTGTTAATAATATGGTATGTCGTTATATTGGTGGCCCTGTCTCCATTCCATTTGCTTTAGAGTCAGAATTAATCAAAACCTATCCTTTCAACTTTCTAATGTTCAGGGCCAACAATCGCCTACTCTAAGCAGGAATTAACTGAGGAAATAGATTGGCAGCGATTCTTCTTTTGGATGTGTGACAAGAAGCTGGGAAATATAATCAAATGCACTGTTATTCTAAGAGATGACAACAAGAGGCAATTTTAAAACAAGCCTCTCTTGTGAACCATTGGGCCTTGATGATACAAGAGTGATTTTTCCATTACTGAGAAGAGCAAACCAGTGTAAATAGAGGTAGATGATGTTTTTTCTGACAGCTTGAGCCAGGTTTTCCTTTACTTTCAGAGAAAGCTTCTGTTAGAGTCCATCTGTACATACTCTGTCGCTTCAGCCATCATTCAGTGGGCCCAGTTGAACCACTCTGGGAGAAATGATGTACCCAGGACTTGGGCTTTTCTTTCTCTCTTTTAAATGACTACCTGGAACCCACCCCTGGAGCGTGGCTTACCTCTGATGGCCAATCTCAGCCCCTTTGGGAGGAGGAGCGGTGGGTATAAGAACGAGGATGAGGGAAGGCCATCGAAATGAAAAAGAATAAGGTATCTGAAAAAAATGCTTGGATCTGAATAGAATCATTGCAAGTTGGGGGCTCTAGGGACCTGGAGAAGAGGTCTGACACAAATACAACATTTCTTCCTTGGCTTCCTCAGTCGCTTCTAGATGCAAATTCCATGGGGATTTCTCCATGTTGCCCTCTCAACTCCCCTCATGCGTAAGATTCTCTCCTACAGTCCTCACATTGCTTGCAAAAATAAGTGTATCAGCCCTAGTTCAGTCAGAGAAGCACAGCAACTGTGAGCTGTGGAGGAAGAGATTTACCATAGGAAATAGACCTGGCCCATTGTTGGAGGGGTGGGGGAATGGAGGTTGGCGGGGGAGTTGGATGATGGGAAAAGTTACCCATCTGGCAGTTAGAAGCCAGGCACATCTCGCTGCCAAAGTGCAGGAGGACCCCCGCCAGGAGCTGGAGAAATGTCTGGTGGCAGATTCTGGGCTGCTGTTGGTTTACTGTGTCAGCAGTTAGTAAGTAGATCTGGACACAGAGCAAAGGGGAGTGAGGATAACCCGGGACCTTCTGTCATTGCTCCCAACCATGACAACCTTTGGAAATAATGACTACTTTACCCCCACCTTGCACATCTTGCCTCAATTCCATTTTTGGCCAACTCTGACCCAGCGCCATAAGGGAAGGGTCCTCGGAAATGTGATTCCGGCTGGCCACGTCTGCACACTACGCACCACCACGCCAGGCAAAGTAGCAGCGATTCCCCGATAGAGCTTCTCCAGCAACCCGGACATCGCAAGTATGGGATGGATAGATGGATGCAAAGGTGGAGAGTCTCCTTGGACTAATCAGAGCACGTTTTCCCATCCTGGAGAGTGTAATGCGTGAGCAAGTGAAAGTTTTCCCGCGCGCGAGCATGGAACTTGGAAAATCTTCACGTGGCTAAGCTGATTTTAGATGGACAGCCATCTTCATTCTGAACCAAAGTATGATACTCATGTGAACAGCAGCACTTTGCTGCAGCCAGATTTCAAAAGAATCTTCTCTGCAAGGCCCCAGCACATGCATATTTAAAGAGTTCTTTTAACACACAATGTTATTTGAGGGGATATTACCTTAACACAAATTGTGAAGATTCTACATTATTAAAATGCACATGTTCACTTATCAGTGGTGCTTAGAATGGCTCCTTGGCAGAAAAAATGTTTATTAGAATCAAGTACATAGGGGGCACCTGGGTGGCTTAGTCGGTTAAGCGTCCGACTTTTGCTTAGGTCATGGTCTCACGGTTCGTGGGTTCGAGCCCCGCATCGGGCTCTGTGCTGACTGCCAGCTCGGAGCCTGGAGCCAATTTCAGAGTCTGTGTCTCCCTCTCTCTCTGACCCTCCCCTGCTCACGCTGTCTCTCTCTCTCTCCTAGAAATAAATTTAAAAAATATTTTTAAAAAAAGAATCAAAGTACATAGGCGAGATTTCCTTTCTTTATCTTTATTTTCCTATTAAAAGTGTTGAACTGTATATTAAAAACACAAGGTCCTGACTACTTTTTATCTTGAAAAAAAGAGACAAAATGTTTGTCATTCCAGGAGCATAATCAGTTGAGCCGGCACACAATGACATAGTTAATTCACCAACGGAATTTGTTGCCATAGCTCCAGTGAGGGACAGGGAAGATGAAACAATGGCCTTTTTCACTAGTGCAGCTTTCACCACAACCTGCCTGTCCCCACACGACAGGCCATGATAGCACCAGTCCAGAGCACAGCACTTGTCAACGAACAGCAGCCCAGAGGGGACAAGGGGAGCCTGGCGGCAAATAAAGCAAGAACACCCAGCACCTTGCATCTCTGGTCATTCGATCAATGGGACACGACTAGCTCCTCCGAGCTTGTCGGGAAGGTTAACCAGCTGTCAAGTTCTCCGGTAAATCCAGAGAAGAAAGATTTCACCCTGTGACTCAAAAGCACTCCAGAGGGAAGAGAGGACTCTAGGAAACGGGGAAAGCAGACCAGGAGCAGAAATGGTGGGCCACCAGGAGCGCACCATGGAACAGGACACTAGTGACAACAGCACTTCCGAGTCCTGGCGCAAGGTAACGTACATGCTTCCTTAGCGATCTTTGCCTCATTGAATGTCAAAGTAGGTCCAAAAAGTAAAGCCCTACGTATCTGTGAGTGTAACGAACCTGCGCTAATTAATATAGTTCTGCTCAAAACGGAAATATTACCCCATCCACCTTGTGGTGATAAAAAAGAAACATTGTGGCTCATATTTCTTTATCCCCTTACTGAGTATGCAGGCTCCCTGAATAGAGTGAGATGGCAGGAACAGCTTCGCTTCTCTTTCTGAAAAAAAGTCAAATCAGGATGAGGAAATGTAGGTGGTTTAAGGCAAACAGTAGTGCTGGGTGAGCCCGAGGGCATTGGAGAACTGTGTTAACAAAGTGTTCATTATCCTACAGAATGAGAAATTTCCCTACTAGAAAAGTTACAAAATCCTGACACCCATTTCTGAATTTCTTATAGTGCAGTTATCACAGAAGTGAGGCTTCCTCGTATGGTCTTGCATTTGGGGGCATTGGGTACCCAAGGGAATGTGCATTTTAGTGGAATCTTATTACATCAAATGAATTCTAGATGGAAACAGCTTAGGTGGTCAGATGAAATAGTAAGAAGGCTTTCAGGTGATGTGAAGAAGAGGTTAGGACCAGGGGAAGCTTCCTGGCGATGCCATAATATTCCTGCTTCACCTTAAGTCTCGATTCACACCACACCCTCACGGTGGCGTCTCGGGTCTCAGGGCACCAGTTCTGCTCTTGCCGGTATCGCCACTCCTGTGAAACCTCCCCATCCCCCTCAGAGTGAGCGGGATGGCTGCTTAAAGCACCACATGCCTCAGAAAGTAGTCTAGGCCCACAGCCACCGGGTGCCTGGGCAACGTGACTGGGGGAGCAGTTCCCCCATTCGCCCTAGCATCGTCTCAGATTTGGAAAAAGTGTGTATGTTGGGCACTCATGAGTTTTATCAGCTCATTTTATTGTGGAAATGGGGAGATAAGGATGCATTTCAGTCTTTCATTTATTCACTCTTCCATGCCTCATTCCAAAAATAGATTTGAAATGGTATGAAAACAACTAGATCCAGTTCTTGACTGGCACAGATATGGAAAGTTGAGATGAGCTTTCTCTGTCCAGTCATGGAGAATTAAATCTGTGCAAATAATCACTCTGTATTCCCATATCTTTTGTGAATTGAAAAATAACTAAAGTCTTCTAATCTCATGGGTCTCCCAATAGTGTCACTTAATATAATAATGGCTGCAGTTTTGAGGCACCTGGCTGGCTCAGTCAGTGTTGTGAGTCTCAGGGTTGTGAGTTCAAGCCCCACATTGAGTGTAGAGATTACTTAAAAATAAAATCTTCAGGGGCGCCTGGGTGGCTTAGTTGGTTAAGCGTCCGACTTTCGCTTAGGTCATGATCTCGCAGTTCATGGGTTCGAGCCCCGCGTCGGGCTCTGTGCTGACTGGAAGCTCAGAGCCTGGAGCCTATTTCAGAGTCTGTGACTCCCTCTCTCTCTGACCCTCCCCTGCTCACGCTGTCTCTCTCTCCTAGAAATAAATAAAAATACTAAAAAAAAAAGAAAAAAAATTAAAATCTTCAAGGGCACCTTGGTAACTCAGTCCGTTAAGGGTCCTACTCTTGATACTGGCTTGGGTCATGATCTTGCAGTCGTGAGATCAAGCTTATTACCGAGGTAGTCAGTGTACAGCTGGAATTCAGGATCTTGGAATACATTTTCACTTTTTTAAATGTTTATTTTTGTTTTTTGTCTTTTGTTTGCTTAATTTTTATTTTATTTTATTTTACTTTATTTTGTTTTATTAGTAGTTTATTGTCAGGTTGGCATGGAGGAGGGCACTTGTGGGGATGAGTACTGGGTGTCATATTAAATGTTTATTTATTTTTGAAAGAGAGAGAGAGCTCGTGAGCTGGGGAAGGGACAGAGAGAGAGAGAGAGAGAGAGAGAGAGGGAGAATCCCAAGCAGGCTTCACGCTATCAGCACAGAGCCCGGCTTTGGGCTCCAACTCATGAACCATGAGATCATGACCAGAGTGAAACCAAGAGTCAGAAATTTAACCAACTGAGTCACTCAGGCACCCCCCCATTTTCACTTTTTCTTTAAGTCTGCACTGTTATTTAAGATAGCCACTATCCACAGATAGCTGTTTAAATTTAAATTTTAGTTTAGGGGCACCTGGGTGGCTCAGTCGGTTAAACGTCCAACTTCGGCTTAGGTCATGATCTCGTGGTCCATGAATTCAAGCACCCCATCGGGCTCTGTGCTGACAGCTCAGAGCCTGGCTCCTGCTTCGTATTCTGCGTCTCCCTCTTTCTCTGCCCCTTCCCCTCTCATGCTCTCTCTCTCCCTCTCAAAAATAAATAAATGTTAAAATGTTTTTAAATTTAAATTTTAGTTTAAATTAAATAAAATTTAAAATTTTGTTCCTCAGTGGCACTACCCCATTTCAAGCACTAAGTAGCCACATGTGGACAGCTAGACAGCACAGATACAGAATATTACATCATTGCAGAAAATTCTATTGGATAATACTCCTTTAAGTCGTAGTATCTCTTTTCGATATGTTGACACATGTCCTCAAAATATATTGCAGTACTGTTTTAAGTAATATTGCTTTAATATTTTACAGTAAAATTTCATTCATTGGAAGTCCCTCATTTGCATAGCACCAAGTTAACTTTGATCTGCAAATTAATAATATAGAAAAGAGTCAAGGAGACGTTAAACGCACTTCAGAGACCAAAGATTTTTAAGCACCATCAAATAACTCTAGAAGCACTCACTTAGATGCAAGCAATTGATATGATAATTACACATCATTTTTATTTATTCATTAAGAAAGGATCCCCTAAGGTGCCCTGGTTGGAAATAATATGGTTAGCCTCGTTCTTTGTAGCAAACCTTCTGCTATTTCTAAATTCTATGGAAAATCATTTTATACTACTGATTTACCTTCCTCTCTTCCTTTGGGTCATTAAGTAAATTGATAGCATAAAGTACTATCACAATGAAATTTTTATTAGCTCAAGATCTAATTCTAAAACCCTCATTTCTTCCTCTATAGCCCAGGATACCCAGGAAGGAGTGCCCCTGTGGGCCCCTCATAGAGCCTGGAGTGTAGGAGGGGTTTGATAAATATTTGTTGACTGAAAGAGACAGCCCTTTCAAGATGCCACTCGTGGGAGTGGTCTCCAATTTTCTACATAGAACTCATGGATCAAAATGAAAACGGTCTTCCATTTCTTCTTTTCCCTTTACCAATCTTTGCTGCAAAGTCTTCACTGTGAGATAAGGGTTCCTCCTATTTGTGAGAAAAAGATGATGTGCAAGCATTCAGGTTGGAGGGGGTGCGGGTGAGCAGTGTGATCCTATCTGAGAATTCGGAACCAGATCTGTCAGCTTCTTCAGAAATGAGAGTTGCCTTCCCAAGGCACCAGCCATCATTTAGGCCCATCAGTTCTTTTTTAAAAATGTTTATTTATTTTTTGAGAGTGAGAGAGAGAGAGAGAGTATGTGCATGCGAGTGAGCCCATGAGTGGGGGAAGGGTAGAGAGAGAGGGAGAGAGAGAATCCCAAGCAGGCTCCACGCTGATAAGGCAGAGCCCTGACTCGGGGCTTGAACTCCCAAACCTGTGACATCATGACCTGAGCCAAAACCAAGAGTCAGACATTCAACTGACTAATCCACCCAAGCATCCCAGGCCCATTAGTTCTTAAACAGTATGTTGAGGAGCACCTGGATGACCCTGTTGGTTAAGGGTTCAACCTTGGCTCAGGTCATGATTTTATGGTTCGTGGATTCAAGCCTTGCTTCAGGCTGTGAGCTGACAGCGTGAGCTTGCTTCAGAGTCCGTGTCTCCCTCTCTCCCTCTGTCCTTACCCTGCATGTGCTGTCTCCCTCTCAAAAATAAATAAATAAACATTTTTTTAAAAAAAAAAAACCAGTATGTTGAACACATTTGCCAGGTACTGTACTGGTTCTAGGTAATCGGATAGAAGAAGAGAATTTTGAATTATTTAGAGAAGAATAACCCTTGAATTTCTAAATCTTTAGTGGTTTCTTGCAAGCTTATTTGAAGGGGTCACTCCAAACATGGATAAAACTCAATTCCTCAATTTAGCAGTAAGCTTCAAAGAAGATGATTTGTCACTTCCTTGTCTTCCATATGAAAAATTTCTGGTGTGTAAGCCATAAGCAAAGAAAGAAAAAAATCATTGAAACAATATAAAAGCATGTGGAATAGTCTTTATTTGCAGGGAATTAAACAATTTGGAACAGTCTAAATTTATGAAGCTTAGATATTTGAGCATATTTTAAAGCCACTTAAGGAAAGTAGATATTACATTTTTACTTTCTGTTCTGTAACACAGTTAGGGTTTCTTTCCTCTCATCCATCTGCAGCTCCTTCACTTGAATCCTAATATTACAGGAACGGCATGTATTTGTACAGCCTGCAGCTAACTCACTGCAGTCTTTGTCTCCTTTGGAGACTATCTGGTAGACCGATCCAAGGGTCACATGCCCTGCCGACCCAGTTAACAGATGTATAATCACTGCCATTAGCTGCTCTGCTAAGAGTTCTCCCTCTGAAAATTGACAGGTAGTGCACACGCTCTATGTCTGTTGCAATTGATTCTGAGTTTCTAGAAGACACTAATCTCTCTCCCTCAACTATGGATCCCCATCCACTGTGGTCCTCTACGGCAAGCCTTGACTGGTATGCATCCTGGAAATCTTACCAGCTCACCAAGATGGCTCAGTTAGCATGCACAAAGAAGTAGAGGCAGAGGTGCAACCTGTGTCTGTTGAAACCTGGGGTTCTTCTGGTCCTCCCAGTACTGGAAACTATGGGAAGAAAAGGAATCTTCCTGGTTTCTCTTACTTTTGTCCTTTAGTCTCAGGGAGTTGGAACCAGATCTCAAATACCAGGGAGCAAAGGATATACAAGAGCTGGCCTAAAATGATCTTGCCCCATTCTTGCAATGAGGATTTATAATGTGAAAAACATACTCTTTATTTCAATCTGGCCCCAGGCATTAGAGCATTTTATATTTTTAGTTTAGTATTTTTATGTTTTAAAAGTAATTGCTGTGCCCAGCATGGGGCTTGAACTCATAACCCTGAGATCAAAAGTCACATGCTCTTCCAACTGAGCCAGCCAGGTGCCCTTATTAAAGCACTGTAACTAGAAATTTTTTCTTTTTCTCTCCCTCTCTCTCACGCATACACGCACACACGCACGCACACATGCACCCACAGATACGTACATGGAAAGAGAAAAGAAAGGAAAAAATGGAAAATATGGCCGAGGACAAAAAGAAAGATAATATGTTTCAAATCTGTCTTCTTCAGTTCCATTAAGTCATTAAAAAAAAGTAAGAAGAATTTAAATAATAATTCTTTTAAAAGTGAAGATGATAAGATTAGATTTTTAACAGTACCATCATATTTACTAAACAACAACGACAACAACAATCTTTAAGAGTTTGCCCTTCCAAGGAGTGCCTGGGTGGCTCAGTTGGTTAACGTCCGACTTTGTCTCAGGTCATGATCTCATGGTTTGTGAGTTCGAGCCCCACGTTGGGCTCTGTGCTGATGGCTTGGAGCCTGGAGCCTGCTTCTGATTCTGTGTCTCCCTCTCTCTCTGCACCTCTCTCGCTCCCCCAGTCTCTCTCTGTCTCAAAAATAAATAAACACTAAAAAAATTTAAAAAAGTTTGCCCTACTTATATATTCCAGCTCTATATATTCTTTGAGAGTGTAGACTATCTCATCTTGGATGCATGGCTCCTGGTGTATTGTAGATGCTTAGTAAATGTTTGTTGAATGAGTGAAAGGAATTTAAATTTCTGTTTATTCTCTATCCTCTTAGCCCAGGGAGAATCCTGAGTTTGTTCATCTAAGGTCATCTCTAGGTTGTCCAGGAGAATGAATGAATTTCAACCCAGCCTATAAGGCATGGATCATTGTTGGCTGGACCCACTTCACCTTGACTCCACTGGCCTCTAAATGGAATGACTTGATCATTAACACCAGCCACAAAGATGTAGTGATCACTATTTACAGGGCTTTCCACCCCCAATCCTGCCAGACTCATAGGTTTGTTGTAGGTTTGTGATATCTCAAGGCTAGGTGGGATCTGTGCCATGATACCAGAGGTGGCAGACTCCTTCTCTCCAGTTCTTCCTCGGCTACAACCCCCCTCCCCCACCATGTGCAGAGCTGAGTCTGCCTCCAAGAGAGATGGGTAAAACTTGTACACAAATCTGTCCCATAAATTCCTTGCCATGCGGCTACTACATCTGTCCTGAAGAGGGCAACTGAAGGATGTTTGTAAATATCACACAAGGAATTCAGTACACAAATGGAGAATTAATAAAAGAGCTTTGTAGGGTTTTCTCCATTATACAAGGTAGGAGAGTTATAAACACCAGATAGCACAGAAGTCTTCTTACCATATACAGTGAGGACCAGTAGGTTAGTTAATCGGAAAAAAAAAAACATTTCTGATAAAGACTTCCTTTATAAAATGATAAATATGTGCATTAAATATTTTTAAATTTAAAATAATATATTATTACTTTGCCAATCCTTTAATTGGACCACTGATTAGAGCTCTGTGTTGTCTTCATTAGAGACATCACGTATGCAATATCTATGATTTCCATTTTGGGTTTATTCTAAATGAAGTGAAAACCCAAGACACTTAAAAAAAAAACCCTGAGTATGAAATGCTACATTTGGGGGGATTTTGTTCCCTATCTTTACAGTTGTCTTGCCCTCACCTAATTCAATAGCATTTTTTACAAGCCACATGAATACTTCTTGTCTTTCAAAAACCATTGAGTCTTAAAAATAACTCTTTTTGCATCATTTTTATCAGTTTACATAACATTAAATTAAATTGGGCATAAGCAGGTTTGGGGAAAAGTTCAGTTAACCCTTGGAAAATGTAAAAGTCAACTTTTCAGAGCTAATATACCGAGGCATTCTCAAGAGTAGCTTACTACGAGATAGAAGCGTTCCGAGTGCTCTTAGGACCCGAAGGGAAAATGGAGAGCCTGGGTTAATTCTGCAGGCTGGTTAACTTGGAGGTTGTTTAAGGGAATCACTACCCTTCCCCTCTGGCCATAAAATGTTAAAAATAATAGTAATCACAGCAGGAAGGAAATCTTTTTTGTGTTTGTCTTCCATGGTTCACATGCACTGCATTATTTAATGAGCACCTCCTTTGTGACTGGCACTCAGGAGATTCAAAGAGACATTCTTTTAAAGATATAGCTCATTAAAGTATTAAAAAGTCACTAAAACCCAATTCATTGTTTTTTAGTATATTCATGGGATTAAGCAACCTGCAACACAGTTTACTTTTGGAAGACTTTCATCGCCACCTCCAAAAACCGCACACATTAGCAGTCCCTCCCCAGTCTCCCCAATATCCCCAGCACTAGGAAACCACTAATCTAATTTCTCTGATGTGGATTTGCCTTTTCTGGACATTTCACGGAGATGGAATCATACAGTATGTGGTCTTTTGTGTTTGGCTTCTTTCACTGAGTTCATCTTTTCAAGGTTCATTCATGTTGTAGCATGGATCTGTACTTCACCTTTTTATGGACAAATAATATTCCACTGTATGGATAAGCCACTATTTGTTTCTCCATTTGCCAGGCAGTGGACATTTGGGTTGTTTGCACTTCTTGGTTATTGTGAATAATGCTATGACATTTGTGTACAAGATTTTTGTGAACGTATGTTTTCAGTACTCTTGGATATGTACCTAGGTGTGGAATTGCTGGGTTACATGGGAACTCTATTTTTAACTTTTTGAGGAACTGCCAAACTTTTCCAAAGAGACTGCACCATTTTACATTCCCACCAGCAATGTATGAGGGTTTCAATTTCTCCATATCCTCACCAACTCTTATTATTTTCCATTTTCAAAATTAGAGCCATCCTAGTGGGTGGGAGTAGTGTCTCCTTGTGGTTTTGATTTGCATTTCCCTAAGGGCTAATGAGGTTGTGCCTTGTTCATGTGTGTATTGGCCATTTGTGTATCTTCTTTGGAGAAACTGCAATGACCCATCTTTGCCTTAAAGCAAGGTTTCTCAGCTTTGGCATCACTGACAATTTGGGCTGGTTAATTCTTTGTTGTGGGGGGCTTTCCTGGGCGTTGTAGCACGGTTAGCAGCATCCCTGGTCTTTACCCACCAAGTTGTAACAATTAAAATTTTGTCCAGGGGTGCCTGGTTGGCTAAGTCGGTAGAGTATGCGATTCTTGATCTCAGGGTTGTAAGTTCAAGCCCCACGTTAGGTGTAGAGATTACTTAAAAATAAAATCTTAGGGGCGCCTGGGTGGCTCAGTCATTTAAGCATCTGCCTCTCAATTTTGGCTCAGGTAGTGATCTCACAGTTGTGAGACAGAGCCCCTCATTGGGCTCTGTCCTGGACATGGAGCCTGCTTACGATTCGCTCCCTCTTCCTGTGCTCTTCCCCCCAGACAAACAAATAGATAAATAAAATCTTTTAGAAAACAACAACTGTGTCTAGACACTGCAAAATCACCCTTGGGCTGGATACAAATTAT
Source organism: Proteles cristata cristata (assembly GCA_017311185.1). NCBI lineage: Eukaryota > Metazoa > Chordata > Mammalia > Carnivora > Hyaenidae > Proteles > Proteles cristata. The sequence continues at coordinate 35,922 of JAESUZ010000908.1, forward strand.
CCCTAAGTAAAGAGCCACTGCTCTAAAAGATACTCCTGTGCAGCTAAGAAACACTTACATAACTGAGCATTAGTGGAGTGCTGGAGGCAGAAGCCTGTGTGAGGCTTCAGGATGATGTAAGAAAGTGGATGGACCCCAGAGGTATGAACTAATCTTCCCAACTTTGGTCGGTGGGTTAATTGACAATAGGAAACACAAATATCAAGGTTCCAAATGAGAATTAGGTGACATCATGAGATAAGTAATGATTCAATATAACAACACCAAAGGAGTTGTATGTTTGTATGTATATGGTGCATCTAGAACTATGGGATTTATGAGAAGGTGAATTTACTGTGAGCTGGTCTCTGGAACGAGTGTCATCCCTGATGCTCCTAGGCATGAAGCATAAATGCCTGTTAAGTGGCCTTTCCCTGTTAGCCCTTGGCTTCACTTTTCCTATTAGCCTCGTCTCCGGGTGGGGATGTGTGCACATCTGTCTCAGAGAGTGCTGGGTTGCAAGGAACAGTACCCACTAAGCCAGCCTTTTCAGTAGGGAGAATGCAAAGGTCTATCTAATAGAATCCACAGAAAGCTGAAAAGCAGGTCCCAGCCAAGAATGGGACAGGAGCAGCTTGGGAAGGCCTCAGAAAGGCTCATTTGCAGACACATTTACTCTAATCCCCTGACCTACTCAGTGGCCGTCTCTCAGTTCTAATTTCTGAAAGAGGAAACCTGAAGGTCCGAGAAACCACCAAACAGCCCATGGCTTGGTTTCTTAATCAGTTGTCCCAACCCAATTCCCTAGGCTGTGGGATGGGGCGGCTTTCATAGGAGCAGTGGACTGGCTTGAGGGCCACATGAAGTAAAAGGAACTACCTCATAGCTCCTTAAGCATTTCTACCACCAGTACAGATTCCCCACCCCTACTTTGCATCTTCTCAAACTTGTTTGCCCCATTGCTCCGTGAAACACACACCACCTCTCACAGGAATGGCCTTGCTCTTGTTTGCCAGTTGAATACAGTCATCACCATTTACCGATGCCATTGTGATCTTGATGCAAGTATCTTTATTGTTTTTTTTTTTTAAAGCAATCTCTGCAACCAATATTGGCTTGAACTCATGACACTGAGATCAAGAGTCACATGCTCTACCAACTGAGCCAGCCAGGTGCCCCAAGTATCTTGACTTTAAAAGGCAGATGTCTGGGGCGCCTGGGTGGCTTAGTTGGTTAAGCGTCCGACTTTCGCTTAGGTCATGATCTCACGGTTCATGGGTTCGAGCCCCGCATCGGGCTCTGTGCTGACTGCCAACTCAGAGCCTGGAGCCTGTTTCGGTCTGTGACTCCCTCTCTCTCTGACCCTCCCCTGCTCACGCTGTCTCTCTCTCTCTCTCCTAGAAATAAATGAAAACATTTAAAAAAAAAAAATAAAAGGCAGATGTGGGATGCGGGTCAAATTACCCATTATGTTTTCTATTTAAGAAGGACATGGTAGGCAGGTGTCATCGAAACTAGGGTGAACTGTTTTAACAAGAAAAATATATCTGTTTGGGGAGCAGTGTCTGCGTCCCCTTCATCCCAGTCCTCCACCTTTGGCGTCACAGTTGGGAATAAAGGCTACGAAGCTGTTGAGAGATGGTTCCTCCTCCCCACGAGTTAATAGGGTGATGCCCTTTCTTCACAGCCTGTTAATTAAGAAGGTAATCAGTGCGTGCTCAAGTTTGCTATTTGAAACTTAAAGGCAATAAAATCAGAACACTACTCAGATTTTTTTTCTCTTAAAGAAATGAATAACAAATTAGGGCCACAGAGCTAGAGTAATCACATTTTGAATGATTTCTCCTGAGCATGCCTTTAATAACCTGTATGTGTGGCTAAGAAGAACAAAGAAAGGTAAAGTTAATTATGTAGGAAAAGCTTCCTCAAGAAGTTTTGGTCACTTTAGCCCAGGGTTTCTCAATGTTGGCACTAATAATATTTGGAGCCAGATAATTGTTTGTTGTGGGGCGCAATCCTGTGCATATAGTGGTTTGTTCAGCAGTACCCCTGATCTCTAACCAGTACCCCTGCTCTCTACCGTATATCCTAGTAGCACGGCCCCACCCGAGTCTTGACAACCAAAAATGTTTCCAGACATTGTGAAACATCCTCTGTGGGGCAGAATCATCCTGGATTGAGAACTAATGAATTCTCAAGTATGTAAGAAGTACATTCTTACAAATATCATATGTGTGCACGTATAGGAGGATTAGGAGGAGCTTAACAGAGGACCAAGGGGGAGAAGAAGGGCAGAAATGGTTGGGGAAAGGGGGAGAGGCAAACCATGAGAGACTCTTGAATGCTGACAAAAACTGAGGACTGGTGGATGTGGGGGAGGAGGGGTGGGCATGGAGGAGGGCACTTGTGGGGATGAGCACTGGGTGTTATGTGGAAACTAATTTGACAATAAACTATTTGTAAAAAAAAAAAAAAAAAAAAGAAGTACATTCTTCCTACTTCCCATCCCTCTGGGGTCCCTGTAGAGTTTGTTGTTGTTGGGTTTTTTTAATTTTTATTTTAGAGAACGAGACAGAGAGAGCAGTGGAGAGGGACAGAGGAGAGAGGATCCCAAGGAGGCTCCACACTCAACACAGGCGCGACTCAGGGCTCAATCTTACAATCCCAGGATCGCGACCTGAGCGGGAAATCAAAGTCGGATGCGCAACCAGTGACCACCCAGCCTCAGGAATTTGTTGTTTTAAACCCTTCAAACCAAACGTATTATACCATGGCCATCCACACTTTTCCAGGGAATTATATGAAAAGAAATTGACCAGACCAAAATTACTCATCCAGGTAACAAGAAGAGCTCTTTCGTTTCGGTATTGAAGAGTAGCAAACAGGCGAGGATGTGGAGAACGGGCACCCTCCTACACTGTTGGTGGGAATGTAAACTGGTACAGCCCCTCTGGAAACAGTGTGGAGGTTCCTCAAAAAACTAACAATAGAACTCCCCTATGACCCAGCAATAGCACTGCTAGGAATTTACCCAAGGGATACAGAAATGTTGATGCATAGGAGCACATGTACCCCAATGTTCATAGCAGCACTCTCCACAATAACTAAAACCTGGAAAGAGCCTAAGTGTCCATCAACAGATGAATGGATCAAGAAGATGTGGTTTATCTATACCATGGAATACTACATGGCACTGAGAAACAATGAAATCTGGCCATGTGTAGCAACATGGATGGACCTTGAGGGTGTTATGCTGAGCGAAATAAGTCAGGCAGAGAAAGACAAATATCATATGTGTGCAGGTATAGGAGGATTAGGAGGAGCTTAACAGAGGACCAAGGGGGAAAAGAAGGGCAGAAATGGTGGGGGAAAGGGGGAGAGGCAAACCATGAGAGACTCTTGAATGCTGACAAAAACTGAGGACTGGTGGATGTGGGGGGAGGAGGGGTGGGCATGGAGGAGGGCACTTGTGGGGATGAGCACTGGGTGTTATGTGGAAACTAATTTGACAATAAACTATTTGTAAAAAAAAAAAAAAGAAGAGTAGCAAACAAAAAGAACAAAGGAAAGATATCTAATAAAGGTATTTATCTAAAACACTCAGGGAGTGCCTGGGTGGCTCAGTAGGTTGGGCATCCGACTTCAGCTCAAGTCATGATATCATGGTTTGTGGGTTCAAGCCCCGCGTCGGGCTCTGTACTGACAGCTCAGAGCCTGCTTCGGATTCTGAGTCTCGCTCTCTCTCTCTCTCTCTCTCTCTCTCTCAGAAATAAATAAAAAACATTTAAAAAATATCTAAAACACTCAGCTAAGTACTTACATTTCATCCCTATGAAGTCCTCAGGGGCATAATTAGTCTTATTTTATTGGTGAGGAAACTGAGGTTTAGGAAAGTTACATAATTTGCTCAAGAATACAGTTTGTAACTTGGTAGTAGAGCTAGAAGTCTGATGGGAAATTTGTACCCATCTGCATATTGCCTCAGTACATGCACTTCAAGTGTTAGACATCTAATAAAGCAAGGTGACCAGTGACAAGTTTTTATTTAAAAAAAAAAATACAGCTTTTGGGCTACCTGTCTGGTTCAGCCAGTAGAGCATGTGACTCTTGATTGCAGGGTTGAGTTCAAAGCTCCACATTGGGTGTGGAGTCTACTTTAAAAAAAGTTTAAAAAAATTGTAAATACAGCTTTTATTACGAATAGTTTCTAACATATGCAGAATTAGACAAAACAATGTCTTCCCATTTGTGCTGTTCATGCACTTGTCACGCAGCTTCAACAATGATTAGCCCACAACTAATATCGTTTCATGTACAGCTTTTCAACCTTGGCATTGACATTTGGGATGGATCGTTGTTCTGTGTATTATGTATGTCCAGTACACACAAGACAAGGCAAAGTCAAAGCTGAGTTCTGACTCACTTGGCTGGTAAAAGTACATTGAGTTGCTTTTGGATTCAGATAGTTTATTACTTACTTAGTGAAAGACACGTAGCCATTGGTGCCAGCTTCCTGTAGTCCTTGTCCCCCACACCAAGGACAGCACGAAAACAAAAGAGGCCAGATGACCTCTAGACTCCTGCTGCCGAGGAGCCCATGGTAGATGGCAACTAACTGGTCTTCTATTCCGCAGTGCTGATGCGGCCGGGAACAGGGCTGGAAGCCCCGTATCTCAGCAGAACGCAAGAGGTGATTAGAAACTGCGTCTGAATGTCCTCAGCGGGAGCAGGGGACAAGTGGGAGGGGGCCTTCTAGCAGCGCCTAACAGGCCTCCCGCCTCTCACCTTCCGCCAATACTCAGATGAGCTGCAGTTCAAGTCTTTGCCAGCACGAGCCATGTGGACACATTCAACGTTGTCAGGCCGGGCGTAAGCACAGAGCCATTCTCTCACAGTGGAGGGCTGTTTCTGTGCATTGTAGGATGTTTAGCACTAAATACCTGGAGCATCACCCCCCCCCAACATGTGACAACCAAAAATGTCTCCAGACATCACTAAATGTATGCTGGGGGACGAAGTTGCACCCAGTTGAGAAGCACTCATCTAGGGGCGCCTGGGTGGCTCAGTCGGTTAAGCATTTGACTTCGGCTCAGGTCGTGATCTCACGGTTCGTGGGTTTGGGCCCCACGTCAGGCTCTGTGCTGACAGCCAGCTCAGAGCCTGGAGCCTGTTTCGGATTCTGTGTCTCCCTCTCTCTCTGACCCTCCCCTGCTCACACTCTCTGTCTCTCTGTCTCTCTCTCTCTCAGAAATAAAAAAATATTAAAAAAAAAAAGAAACACTCATCTAGAGCCCTATCCACTTCCCACATCCACACGATACAATTCATCTGCAAATACTTCAGTGTATATTTCTAAAATAAAGTTTAAAAAAACATAAACATGGTATCTGTATCAGACCTGAAACATTGACTAATAATCCTACTACAGCATCCAGAAACTGTTCAAATTTCTAATTGTCTCATGCAAGTTGTAATTTTTTTTACAGTGTTTTGAATTGCTATCCTAACAATATGGGGTTTACATTGCAATTGATTGCTGTCTTTTAGATCTTGTTTAATCCTTAGGTTTCTTGCAATTTTTTGGTTGCAGCAACTAAGTTTGTCCTGTAGAGCTTCCTACAATCTGGATTTTGCTGATTGCATCCCTGTGGTGTTAATGTACTCCTTTATCCCTTCTTTATTTCCCATAAATTGGTCTCAGATCAAGAGGTGTGATCAAAACCAGGTTCTATTTACTTGGCAAACTACTTGATAGGTGGTGCGTGTATTTCTCTCGGGAGCATATAACGTTGGCAGTTGTCTGTCTTTTTGTCACGCTGGTAGTTGTTGATGCCCGGTGCCTCCATCCACTCATTCATGAGGGGGTTTAAAATGGGGCAAGTCTAATGCATTACCTTCTTCATTACCTCCATACTTTCATTACTCGTTCTAAGACGATCCGCTTCTCCTTACTACTTGATCACTCAGAAGTACGTTTGTGTAGAAAAGGTAAGATAAATGCCTGACTCTTTCCTTCTGGCTTCCAGTTTTTGAAATAACGCATGTACCCCTTGCAGCCTTCGATGCAGACAACTAACGTCTTTGGATGGTTTGGGATTCTGTTCTATAATATTAGGACCTGGTGGATTTAAACATAGTTGATGGATTTCAATACACTGCAGCTCTCATCCTTATCGATGCTTCAGCTTTCCATCCTTGGCTGACGGGAGTGTCCCCAAGTTGGCTCCTGAGCCCTTTGGACAGTTTCTGTCCTTTTTGAAAAAGGGATAATAAAACTTGTACATATTTTTAGCTTCAGTGTTTCTCTACAACAGTGTTCCGCAAAGTGAGGGCCTCAGGCAGCCCCTCTGTCAGCTGGATAGAAAATCAGGTTGATGGCCCCCTGGCCTACAGAGTTAGAATCTCTGGGAATGCGGCCTGGAAAACGAGTTTAACAAACTCTCTGGTGATTCTTATGCACATAAGTATGAGAACCTCTGCTCTAAAGAACTACCTTAGAGCCTTGGGGTCACCTCTCTCACTGAAGATCTCAGGCCTTAGGAATTTCTGGCCAAACCTCTGCTTTTATTGGATGTGAGCAGAAGGCACAATCATCCTTGATGGTTATTTCCTGTGTTTTTTGAAGCAACCTAAAGCCAATCGATAGTTTGATAGGTGAATGGTAATTTTGGAAATCTGGTTAACACCTCTTTGGATCCAAAAATACTGATTTCATCATATAAAAGCTGTTGTTTTTTTTTTAAGATTTCAGATAATCTCTATACCCAACGTGGGGCTCAAACTCACAACCCTGAGATTGAGAGTTGTATGCTATACCACCCCCAAAACTGATTTTCAGAAGTGGCCTTATAAAATTTTCACGATGAAAATTTCCAAAAATGTTCTTAGCAACGGTAGTATTATACGTGCTAGCAACTGCCATGGTTTAATGCTGATGGCTTTGTTCCTTTTGAATTCCTACAGTTGAATGGTGTGGTGAGGTTATCCACGCTACTTTGCAGAAATAAAGGATTATTTTTCTTTGAAAGTATGCTTATCTCATGCTTCCTTGCTTACTTACTGAAGAGTATTCTTGTAGCAAGAATGGGCTTCTATGGAAGCACAGTGACTGGATATAGTTACTGTCAAGCACCATTAGGGAGTCATTCCACAGAGACCCTTACCTGGCACTTAAGTAGAGTAGATGTTTCAAATGATCGCTTTTGGACATATTGAAGATTTTTACATAGCTGACTTCTTGGGATACATAAATTAATAGGGTTTATTTCTTTCGATCAAACAAAGTAGACATTCTTGGAAAATCGAGAGCCCTAATAGTTGAAGGTCAAAACTTATGTCTTAACAAAGTCTCATCATTTCTGCTTCACTTCATGTCTGTGGGTCTAAACTTTTCTTCGTTCCGTATTTTTAAAGTCTTTTTTTAAATGTTCATTTATTTTTGAGAGAGACAGAGACAGAGCACAAGCAAGGGAAGGGCAGAGAGAGAAAGGGAGAGACAGAATCTGAAGCAGGGTTCAGGTTCCATCCCAGCTGTGAGCTGTCAGTGTGAAACCTGATGCGGGGCTTGAACCCACAAACTGCAAGATCATGAGTTGAGCCGAAGTCAGATGCTTAACTAAGTGAGCCACCCAGGTACCCCCGTTTTGCGTTTTTAATAGTCCTGATGCTACAGTCCAGGCCAGTGAAGCCAGAATCTCCTGGGAGTGGGGACCAGGTTTTGGTAGTTTTGAAAACTTCCCAGCTGATTATCATGTGCAACTGAGGCTGAGAACTTAGTGAAGTGAATCAGAGAGTATGAGAAACTTGTTGAGACACGAAATGAGGCCCCTCAAATGCCAGGCTCTCTTTTTTCAAGAATAGGAAAGTGGGGCGGGGGGGCACCTAGGTTGTCTCAGTGGAAGCATCCGACTTCACCTCGGGTCATGATCTTAATGGTTTTTGAGTTCAAGCCCCACATCGGGCTCTCTGCCATCAGTGCAGAGCCCACTTTGGATCCTCTGTCTCTCTCTCTTGCTGCCCCTCCCCTCCTCTCTCTCTCTCTCTCTCTCTCTCTCTCTCTCTCTCTCTCTCTCAAAAATACATAACCATTAGAAAAATAATAAGACAGTGGATATACTTTAGGCTATTGGAAAGATCATTTCTCACTGGCACCACCTGACATTATTCAGAGATTTACATTTCACCCATGGAGAAGACAACCTGGTGGATGCACTTCTGATTGTATTATGGGGAAGGACCCACCTGATGCTACTTTGGGGAGGATTTATTAGAGTGTGTGGAGATAGCATCTTGCATGAGTGTTTCCTGATGACATCCTCCACTGGCACCTATCAAATGAGTCAAATATGAGATTTACAGGGGCTTAAAAGGTTTTATCTAGCTAGGTTGTATCATTAAATGTCAAACTAAGTGGAAAGCTTTCAACATGAAGGCTCTCCAAGGAGAGCAAATTGAGCAGAGCATGGGAAATGTTGAGCTACAGACACGGCATACAATAAACACAGGGTTTGAAGTCCAACAGACCTGAGTTTGAAACTCAGCTCTACCACTGACCAGCTCTGTGACCTTGGGAAAATTACTTAACCTTCCTCTGCACTGATTCTTACCTGCAAACCTGGCATAGCTGCTGGGCTTGATCCGGAGCAGGGTTTTACAAATTACCGTTTTAAAATTATAGGCGATGTCTTGTTCAAATATCTGGAAGTGAAATAGCCTGTCCAGCTCATGCTAAGGAATGTGTGGTAGGCAGAATAATAGCCCCCCCAAAGATGTCTACTTCCTATTTCCTGGAACCTGGGAACCTGTAACTATGTCACTGACATGGCAAAAGGGATTTGGCAGATGTGATTAAGTTAAAGACCTTGAGATGGAAGAGATTATCCTGGATTATCCGGATGCCCAATGGAATCGCAAGAGTCTTTTCAAGTGAAAGGGGCAGGCCGGAGAGTTAGAGAAGTTGGCTATTGTAGCAGAGGCTGCAGTGATGCAGTGCTGGCCCAGGAGATGGAAGGCACAGGGCTGTGAGCCAAGGAATGCAGGCAGCTCTAGAAGCTGGAAGAGGCAAGGAAACGGATTTTTACCCTTGAGCCTCCAGAAGAAATGCAGTCTTGCTGATACATGGATTTTAGCCTAATGAGTTCATCTAACATTTCTGACCCCCAGAACTAAGACATTTGTGTTGTTTCAAGCGACGATATTTGCAGTACATTGTTACAAACAATAACAGGAAACTAATACAGAAGATAAAAACCAAATCTGTCTTCTTTCAAGATTTTATTTTGAAGTAATCTCTCCATCCAACATAGGGCTCTAACTCACAACCCCAAGATCAAGAGTCGAACGCTCCACTGACTGAGCCAGCCATGTGCCCCAAAGCCAAATCTCTCGTTGAGCATTCAAAGATTCTGGGTGCAGAGTTTACAAGATGAAGAGTTCACTCTTGAGTCCGTGCCATTCAAAGTCAGTTAGTATCAAGCACAAGGATTGTAATAACGGTTCACAAGTGAATGGAGTGACCCATCCTGGCACCAGGTGGCCTTGATCACTCACTTGCCAGTCGGGTACGTTGGAATCACGTTCACAAGGCCCCGGGCACCATCCTCAGGACCCAGAAGTATTTGCTACTGTACCAGGAAACTGTGCCTGGTGGCAACTCAAGAAGGAAGGAAACTGGTTTCAGCATATCAAGAGCCCAGAAAGACAAGCCTTTAGGAGTATCAGAGGAAGCATAAATTTGGTCAAGACAATTTGATAATAGTATCGAAAAACATGCACAAAAAGCCTCAAAAATGCAAGTAGCCTGACTCAGCAATTCCACTTGTAGGGAAATTTGTGGAAAAACTGCATTAGTATGCACATCCTTCATCTGCTTAAAAAATTCTTCCATGGTTCCCATAATTACTCATAGAATAACACCTGGGGAGACCTTCGGGGGACAGCAGTGCATCCACTCACGCTTGGTAGGTAATTAAAACTGGCAGGTGTTTGCACTGACCACAGCTTGGTCTAGACTGGACCGTGTGTTAGATTAACCTCGATGGTCCCTGAGCCACTTTTTCTACATTTGATCTTTTTCATGATAATCACCAAAACGGTGACTGTGACTAACACTTCCAGTGTTAAGTGAGCCCCTGTCCTTGAACCTTTATCAAAAACTATCATCTAATTTTGTGGCTCAAAGGAAAAGTTTTCTATGTGTAATCGAATCATTAAGTAGTGAAAATTATCTGTATTTTTACTTACCCACTGACACTCATAATATATTTGGCATGCAAAAGTTGTGAATCCAAATTATGTTCAAATCCAAGGGAGGAATCTTTACTAGTTTTTTTTCCCCCGTTATATCTGTTTCAGTCATATGTCTGGACCCAAACCCCATCAAGGAGAGACCAAAATTTACACAATGTTCTTGAGTATGATGGCGACTGCATTTGGAGTTTTGATTAAACTGCACTACATGTGTGATTATTACTTGTAAACAGATGATTAGATATTAATTAGACAATAAGTGATTGTAAAGCACTTGGAAAATAAAAGTGTTTATAAATACCACCAACTAATAGCAACAATAATTCTTTACCAACTACACAGCTGCTAATGTCAATAAGAATGATTTATTCCAGCTAAGGGCAATTTTAAATTATGCAAAAAAGCGCTACTATCCTGTTTTGCTATAGCAAAACAAAATGTACTCTATTTATAAATGATTTTCTCACCAGCATTTAGATAAGTACATCTCATGTAGATAAAAACAACTTATCTCTTTTAGGACCTTCTCACACCCAGCCACAACCATCATGGCACGGTGTCTTTGAATGTTAAGAAATGCAGCTCCTGACTGCTCATCGCTGACTTATGTCCAATGTTTATTTCTTTTAAATGTAAGATGTGAGATGACATCTTGCTGGTGGCATTTTCATTCATGCGGGAGGTTTGTCGTGTTCGGACTGTGCAGTTGTTCCCCAGCACCTTAAAACAGTGCTTAGACTTGGGGCACTTGGGTGGCTCAGTTGGTTGTGTCCGACTCTTGATTTCCGCTCAGGTCATGATCTCAGGGTCATGGGATTGAGCCCGGCATTTGGGTTAGTGTGGAACCTGCTTAGGATTCCCTCTCCCCATCTGCTCTTCTCCCCCACTCACACACTCTGTCTCTAAAATAAAAAAAATTTAAAATTAAAAAAAAAAAAACAGTGCTTAGACTCAATACATTTTGGTCAAACAAATGAGTGAAAGTTAATTCTTTTTTGGTTCAGATAGAAGCCAAAAAAAGAAGAAAGTCCCCGTTAAGGATAAAAATAAAGTACCTTCATGCTACCTTCTTGATTTTGTTTTTCAAAAAATAACTTTTGATGCTCTGACTACTTTTTATGTCTGACCATTATTTTTTCCCCCTAATGGCCTTTTTAGGTCATGGACTGGTATCAGCCTGGCTCTTGACCCACTGGTGAATCTGGCAGTGCCTCTCTATTTTTTTCTCATAATTAAACACAAGCATCTACAATGAGTCCAGGTCCATGGTGTTAGACATAGGAAATGAAGTGAATGAATATTAGTGAAGAGTGCTTCATGTTACAGAATTCAATAGGAAAGCGGTGAAGGGGCTGTTTTGGATGATGAAATATGCATGCGTTAGCTCAGCAGCCTTGTTAACAAAGCAAATATAACTATATCAAAAAGGGAGGCAGTGTAGTTTGGTGGAAAACAGAGTTGAACTTTGATTCAAGAGACCTGGATTCAAGTGATAGTTCGTCCCCCTTACTGTGTGACCCTATTTAAGTCACTTAACCTCTCTGTTTGCTCATGTGAAAATTTTCAGTATGAAAACTTGTCGTCAGTCTTTGAGTGCTATTATGATATAATTCGATGCGGAAAAGCACCAAGCAAGGGGTGAAATGCTTTACACTGAAAAATATTTTTATGACCACAATTTTCCTGAATTAGGTGAAAAGGATTTATACGTAGATTTCATTACTTAGTAGGGGCGAATTTTTTCTCAACTATGTCAGGGTTCAGGCCCAAGCCATAAGCCACATGTGACAAACTGGGGAAGCGGCTCCAAATAGAGCCATGAACGTAACAAAATTCCATAGAAGATCATAATGGTTTCCGGGAAACATCACATTCCGTCCGTTTTATGCGGCTCTTTCAATCTCCTTTCTCTGTAATAAAGTCCTCGCTTGGTAGATCTGAGGCAATGGGAAAACATGAATGAGAAGGAAAAGGGGAAGGTGGAAGAAAGAGTGAAGTCAGAATTGATGGTAAGGAGGAGGGATTTCAAAGGAAGGAGGTTTTACATATGCCATTCTTGATAAATATTAGGAGTGGTACAGTGTATGTAAGAGCATACAGACGGTAGCTAAATCACTTAAAATTACCACTACGGTTGAGCTAACATTTTTATACAATGGCTATAAAATTTTCTAACAGGATGACTAGATGAACGATTGGAAAATAAAAAAGGAAAGGAAAAGGTATTTTTAAAGAGGACTCCTGGGGCACCTGGGTGGCTTAGTCGGTTAAGCGTCCGACTTTCGCTTAGGTCACGATCTCGCAGTTCATGGGTTCGAGCCCCGCGTCGGGCTCTGTGCTGACTGCCAGCTCAGAGCCTGGAGCCTGTTTCAGTCTGTCACTCCCTCTCTCTCTGACCCTCCCCTGCTCACGCTGTCTCTCTCTCCTAGAAATAAATAAAAATATTTAAAAAAATAAAAAAATAAAGAAGACTCCTAAGTGTAACGCCTACTTGAAGAAAACAGGCGAACAGACATTTACATATGGTGTTATGGCTCATTTTTCCCGTGTGAGGATATGAAAGACATTTTGCCATCAGAAACAGATATTAACTTTATGATGGGGCGCCGAAATAGTCTTGGTTGGAGATGTCCCAGGAGCAGATCCTGAGACAAAGATTCAAGTTCCAGCAATTTATTTGGGAAGCGAGCCCAGGAAACAGCCAAAGGAGTGCGGGCAAGCGAGACAAGGGAAGGAAGTTGGGTGGTGGCGGGAGGACCTCTGTCCAAGGGGAGCACACGATCAGTCATTCCACTTGAGGGCCGAGACCACTGGGGTGTTTAGACTTTGACTTCTGTCAGTCCCTGGTTGAGAGCTCCTAGGGATATGGGCTGTTAATGGTGTGGCCCCCTGGCCCTGCCTCCCGGGGCTGTTGGGGGGGGGGTTTCCCAGGGCCAGAGAAAGCCCTCACACAGAGGTGCAGTTGCGAGCAGGTGGCAGCCGGCCAGCTGTTGTCCCCCACGATGAAGCCCAGGGAGGGCTGGGGGCTCAGACAGCTCCTGCTCTACAGAGATCCTTTTAGTTCTTCCCTGCAGATCTTTGGGAATGGATTGTCAACACTATGATGTTGTTGAAGTGCAGACCGCTTGTATGAAGAAAAATGTCATTTGTAGGTCTCTTCTAAGCTGAAGGGAAGATCTCTGCAATTGGGTTTCCTGGTCTGCAGAGTGGGGCCCCTATTCATATCTGCCTAGCTGTTGAGGGTTTCCAAGTAGCCCGAGATAAGTACCGAGCATTGTGTCAGGAGTGTAAGAGGTTCTCGGTAAATGGGAGAGATGGAGATGACTGTGCTTGTGGGCCACAGCGCCGATGTGCCGAGTTCTAACCGAAGCCGTGCCCTGCTTGCACAGGAGCCCAGGCCCGAAATCCTCCCTAGAGATTTTCCAAACAGCCTGCCTCCAACATGATGCCTCTGTCGTGCCCAATTTGCGAGTCCCCAGAGACCCCCCCAAGGAGCTGACACCGATGCAAGTACAAAAGGGTCTTTATTACAAGCTCGAGCAGGGGCTCATCCGCCTACCGGTGTAGTGGCAGCAGGATGAAGCCAAGAACAATAGCGAGCAGGGTTTTTATGGGGTCAGGGACAGGGGTGTTACAGTGCACACGTTGTACGTATAGCATCATCACATAAGCACCAATCATAATTGTACAGCACCCATGGTAACAGCTTTGACCATTCAGTATCTGTGAAGTGTTAATTAATTTTGGCGGGACCCAAACATGACTTTTGAGAATGCTTTGAAAATGACCACTTATGAGGTGAGTTCAAAGGGCCCACGTGGGGTTCAGGCAAGCGGTGAGAAATTGGCTAGTTTGTACAGAAGAACTGTCTACAGTTTCCAACCTTGACTCAGACCACAGGAATGTTTTTTGATTAGCTGACCTGAGGGCGGTCCGAGGATGGCTTTAGCCTTGAGCAATCTGAGGAACTGGGGCTACGTGCAGCCCGAGGTTGCTCTTAATGGAGGCCTTAATTTCAAAATGACGTTACTTAGGCTCTTCACCTCTACTTGCCCTAACTGGAGAGATGGCTCCCCTAGCTTTGTCCCTCGCTTTTAGCTTTCTTGTTTCCTTTCACTGAGTCCTGCCTCTTTGTACATGTTCATGTGCCACCGTCTGTCTGCCTCACCCCGACTCTGTACCCAGCGCTTCGTACTGGTGGGGAGGAAGAGTGATGTTCATTTTTTTCCTGACTAAAAGGGTATAGATACGAAGATATAAAAAAGAAAGCACCAATCACCCATGATCCCACAGCTTAAAGATGTCACTATTAACATCTCGGTGTACTTCCCTGTGGGACTTTTCTCTAGGTGTGGACATATCTTTTGGTATCTTAGGTTGTGGTCCCTTTTTTTTGTGACATAATGTTAACATGTTGCCATAGCATTAGAATATTTTCAAAAACATGACCACTAATGCATGTATAACACTATATGAATGTATTTTGTTTTGACCATTACTCCTATTGCTGTAAGTTGTATTTTTTTTTTTTAACTGGTATAAGCATTTCTGCGTTAAGTGTCTTTGTACATAATTATTTGTGTGGTTCTCTGATTAGTTCTTTGGGGATAGGTTCCCAAGGGGAATTCCTAGGTCAAAGGGCACACATGTTCTAAGGCTGTTAGCGTGTACTGACAAATGTCCTCCATGGAGTTTTTAACAATGTTAACACGGGTATAGATCTGCATAATGGCTGCCATATCCAGATAGGGAGCAATTCTATCACCCTCATAACTTACCTTCTGCTACCCCTTTACAGTCATTCCTTCCCCTCTGCGTGACCCCTACAAGGTTATGGAATATTTAATTCCATTCTGTGGAATTTTTAAAAAAATTTTTTTAATGTTTTATTTATTTCTAGAAGAGAGAGAGAGAGAGAGTGTGTGAGCAGGGGAGGGTCAGAGAGAGGAGAGTCACAGACTGAAACAGGCTCCAGGCTCTGAGCTGTCAGCACAGAGCCCGACGCGGGGCTTGAACCCACGAACCGTGAGATCATGACCTAAGCGAAAGTCGGATGCTTAACCAACTAAGCCACCCAGGCGCCCTCCATTCTGTGGAATTAACTGGTTATTCTCAGCTAATCACCTTAACAGCATCTGGAAACCCCCAAGTTAAAATTACTTCCACAAGGACCCTGCTAGACACCAGGGCTCTGCTAAATAGGCAGGTGAGATGCACCTTCCATTCTAGAGAGGAAATTCAAGGACCAGTTAGGAGGTCCAGCTGTCAAGCAGCCCAGAACCTAGCGAGGGTTAGGAGGTTAAGTGCCTTCCAATGGGATCATGTGGCTCTGGACAGTGGTTCTCAAACTCTACCATGTGGCAGAACCTGGAGATTTCACTGAAACACAGATTCCTAGTCGCCACCACCTGAGTTTTCTGATTCAATAGATCCATGGCAGGGACGAAGAATTTCTGACAAGTTCCCAAGGCTGTTGTTGTGGCTCCTTTGGGGACCACATTTTGAGAACTGCCACTGCAAGGCAAAGAAAATATTGAGATGAGATGAACAATATCGCGTCTGTATCACCCAGCACAGTGGGAAAGGGCCTCTTAAAGTGTTGCAGGGTTTGGCTCTTGCAGGTTGAGAGGCTTGTTAGAGATAAACTTGCAGCTTGAGGTGTTTTGTGTTTCCAGGAGGGCAGACAGCACAGGAAGGAAAGGCTAGAAAGTGGGTGGGATGGCCCCTTTTCAGATGACTCAGTGTCACTGGAATTCTTGCATTATTGGAGGTCTCTTAAGCATAGGGAATAACAGGGATATCAGGTGATGCCATTCTCATTTAAAGTGGCAGAATCTGTAACTGTCAAACTGAAAGTCTATGCTGCAGAATCCATTTTCTTGTTTTAAGGTTAGCTTTCTTTGAGGAGTAATGAAAATAAGACCCCTATATTAATACACCACATTCAAAGTTACAAAGTGCTTTCACATGATATTTGTTTGGTCTCCCAAATTCTGTGAGGGAAACAGGGCAGTATTTTTATCCCATCCCTTTTTTATAATTTAAATTTTATTTAACATGGAGTGCAATACTGGTTTCAGGAGAAGAATTCAGTGATTCATCATACATACAACACCTAGCGCTCATCACAACAAATGCCCTCCTTAATGCCCATCACCCATCTACCCCATCCTCCACCCACCTCCCTCTGTCAACCCATAGTTTGTTCTCTGTCATTAAGAGTCTCTTATGATTTGTTTCCCTCTCTTCTCTTCCCCCCATCCCACATGTTCATCTGTTTTTTTCTTAAATTCCACATGAATTAAGTCATATGGTATTTGTCTTTCTCTGACTTGTTTCACTTAACATAATACATTCTTAGCTCCATCCACATCATTGCAAATGACAAGATTTCATTCCTTTTTATGGCTGAATAATATTCCATTGTGTGTGTGTGTGTGTATACACTTCTTTAATCCATTCATCAGCGATGGACATTGGGGGTGTCTCCATAGTGTGGCTATTATTGATAATGCTGCTGTACACACTGGGGTGCATATACCCCTTCAAATCTGTATTTTTGTATCTTTTGGGTAAATACCTAGTAGTGCCGTTGCTGGACTGTAGGGTAGTTCTATTTTTAGTTTTTTGAGGGACTTCCACACTGTTCTCCAGAGCGGCTGCACCAGTTTGCATTCCCACCAACAGCGCAAGAGGCTTCCCCTCTGTCCCCATCCTTTGGACTGTTGGTTCTCCATGTATGATCCTTGGACCTGCAGCGTTAGTATCACCTGGGAACTTGCTAGAAATGCAATCACTGGCCCCACCCCAAACCTATGGAATCAGGTCTTGAGGGGCCAATAATTTGCAGTTTTAAGACGTTCCCAGATGCTGCTGATGCTGGTGCTGCTGGTCCTGGAGCACGCTTGGATGAAAACCACCCCTATAGATTAAAATGAAATATCTAAAAGCCCAGGGATTTGTGTTAAGAAAACTCCTACCTAGGTGCTTTTTCCTTTTCTGTCTTTTTTTTTTTTTTTAATATTTTTGAGTGAGAGAGACAGAGCATGAGTGCAAGAGGGGCAGAGAGAGAAGGAGACACAAAATCCGAAGCAGGCTCCAGGCTGTGAGTGGTCAGCACACAGCCTGACATGAGGCTCGAACCCACCAGCCGTGAGATCATGACCTGAGCCAAAGCTGAACACTTAACTGACTGAGCCACCCAGGTGCCCCCCTAGGTGCTTTTAATACTATTACACCTGTTACATCCCAGCGCTTTCCGCACCCCCCCCGCAGGCAAATCGTTCCAATCCTAGCAACTCTGCTTATGAGTTTGAGGCTCTCGGCAATTACTCTAGATTGCAATTTCCTCACCTGTGAAATGAGATTACTAATAGGATCAACTCTGGGTTCTAATGAAGATTAAACAAAATCTGGGTAAAGCACTGTGCCTGTGCTTTAGAAATGGTAGCAACTGCCATGATGTTTATTAATGTTATTATAAGTGTGATATTTCACTAGAACAAATACCTTTGTAAGTTCTTTAAGTTGTGTCTTCAGAACGCCGCTCTTACAATGGGAGTTATTCATGGGTGATTTAGACATTAAGGCACATCATCCACCCCAAGTGGAATGTTTGTGTGATTGCCATGAACATTTGGCTGAGAGCAGGGTGGTTAGAAAATGGGACCCAGGACTGGTAAAATGGGAGCAGAGGAATAAGAGACCAGTGTATGAAACAAGACTTCATTGAGGAAATTCAGAATAGCCGGGGAGAGAGAGGAGTGGCTGAGGGAGGAAGCAACTGGGAGGCGGGTTGTCAGACAATCTACCTCCTTCAAAATTCCTCCCAGGGCAGCCCCAGGGGCAGGATCTGGAGCTACACCAGGCCTCAGGGGGGCTGCCAGTGCTCTTGTTGCAGTCAAGGGATTGAACACTCCGGTGTCCACAATGAATGCCCTGGGGGGCTCTCCGAGGCCAGCTGGCAATGGTGGGCACCGGGAGTTTGGGCCCAAATGCTGCTTTGTCTTCAGGGTGACTCCTCTTTAGCAAAATTCTGACTATAGCCCATCAAACACTCCTGCCGGGGACATGGTCCTTTTCTTAGTGGAGGTCTGCTACGTCCTTCCTCGAGGAGTTCCAGGCCCCTCAGGAAGCGGTTTTATCTTATCTAGGTAGTGCAGCGCGGGTCCCTAGCCCCGCACGGACAGAGACCTTTGCAACTGAATAAAGCAGAAG
Source organism: Proteles cristata cristata (assembly GCA_017311185.1). Classification (NCBI taxonomy): domain Eukaryota; kingdom Metazoa; phylum Chordata; class Mammalia; order Carnivora; family Hyaenidae; genus Proteles; species Proteles cristata. The sequence goes on from JAESUZ010000908.1 coordinate 54,366, forward strand.
AAACAAAAGCAAGTTCGGGCCCCGTGGGCACGGCCGGCCAGCCAATGGGGCCCTGCCGCTCCCCGGCGGAGTGGTACTATGATGACAGTAGCCAACCAGCGCGCTCCATGCAAATGAGGTACTGTATCCCGCACCCGCCGCTCCAGCGCAGTCTGGTTGTTATAGTGATAAACTGAGGCCTTGCCTTTTGGCTTCTCAAGGAGGGAAACCGGAGGGGGTGCGTGGTGGTGGGGGGGGTACCCTCTTCACTTCCCCCAGGGAAGACAGAAAGAAGGGGCGAAGAAGGGGGATGGGTGAAGAAGAGAAAAATACGTGACAAAGAAAACATTCTCTGCCTGGGAGGAGACTCACAGAGGGTGTAGAGCTGGAGAGAGCATTCACTGGCCATGCCAGTACTTACCACTGATGCTGAGTCAGAAACAGGTATCCCAAAATCCCTTTCCAATGAGCCTCCCTCAGAAACCATGGAGGAAATAGAGCACACATGCCCACAGCCTCGACTGGTAAGTAAAGACAAAGGATGCAAATGTTATGCTTGGCTATGGCACAAAAGAGTTCCTTCTGCGCCTGCAGCCAGCGAGGAAAACGATGCTTGGAGGATTTTCATGTAAATGAGAATGGAGCTACCGCCTAATCCTTCTCAGCTGTTTATACTTAGCTTCTATACCGGGCGCTGCTCTCAGCTTACAAAGCATTATTGTATTGGCTGGGTAGGAAACGGACTGTTTGGGCTATGCTGTTTTTCTGCCTTGGGAGGAGGGGGGCCTTTTTCGTTTTAGGTGTCTTCTCGACTGAGGATAAAAATCCTACAGTGCGTTTAAAAATGGTATTCGCAAAGCTTGGGACGAGTCCGTTGTTAAGTTATAAATTCTAGCTGAGAAATGATTCGGTCCCCAACTCATTTTGGTGCCTAATGCCAATTTTGGAAAAATGAGAACGCTACGGAAGCAAAACTTCCCCCCTTCGTTTGAACATTTCAAAATAAATAAGTAAAAGAGTCCCTCAGTGATGCATTTAGAAGGTGCATTTTAAATGAATCCTAAGCTTTTCCAGAGTGTGCTGGGAGGGTTTGTCTTCAGAGAGTGGGAACCTGGGGAAACTACCTTTACTACTTAGAAACGGATTGTATGCCTTTAATAATGAAAGTGTGGAAACGGGGCGCTCAGAGCTTCCTTCCATCTCAGTGACCGGCATCCCAAATTTGATGAGTTTTTCTGCTTCTGTGCATGATTATTTTAGCAGGTGTGGAAAATGGTTCTCAACCACCTGAGCGTATATCCCCAAGGTATCAAAAACCCCAAATGGGTAGTGGGTTTTCAGTGGCCTGAGGTCCTGGGAAACTTGGAGGGACCTCTCTTTGAACCCTCAAGTTCAAGTGACACAGTAGTTAGAGCAATCCCTTTTATAGCCACCCGCCCCAAGTTAAAAGGTGCAATATTTTGATTGGCTATGGAGTTTGACCCTGGGAAGAGGTTTTTAAGAAAGTGTTTGTGAGGTAGCATTTTCTGTGAACTTCCTAAATGAAGGCTCACAGACTGCAAGGCCAGCCCATCATGGAAGTGCTTTTTCTTCCTAAGGGTTACCAGGGTTCAAAGGCAGGCTTACAACTTCCAAAAACAAGAAAACACAGGAAATTATATTAGAGTGCTGTGGGCATTTGTTCCCTGTGTTTGTATTTTATAAAGTCTATTTTCTTAGGACAGTTTAATATTAGCGTGTCCCGCATTTGAGCCGCTTACCGAATGGCACACATGATGTAGTGCCTATGTTCTCATGGGATGTAAACCATTTCAGTAAGTGTGTTACCACAGGATTCCTTTGAGCCACTAAGCAACTCCTGATTTAGCATTGAAAAAACAACACAAATAATAAAGCCTGTAACAAAGATGGTCCAAAATATATTTAAGGTGAAACCCAATGTTGAAATTTGCACCACATACCTTCCGGATAGGTAAAGGGCAGGGGAGAGAGAGACAAGCATCAAATTCCAGTTTGTATAGTTTGTCTCTCCTGCTCACTTGTTTTCCTTCCCTTTTTGCCTTTTAACTGTTCTGTTCCTTGGTCACTTCTGCCCAAAAGGGTGGGCAGGGGAAGTCAAGGGAAGGAAGAAAGTTGTAGTACTTGACACTGTCACTTGTGACCTCTCGTCTTGGAGGTGGCTCTAAAGAGTCCTGCAAAGCCGGCAAGGTTACATCTGCACCTCCGTGCTGTTTAGAAATAAGGAAACGGAGATTCAGAGAGGGTGAGTGACTTCCCCAAAGCCACACTGCTTCAAAGGGGTTGAGCTGGGATTTGAAGATCCCAAGTGGCTCTTCACACACAACCTGGAGTGAGGTACATTCCCTTCCTGTCTTTTTCACCCCCGCTTCTAGCTTGAAGTAAGTGTGTGTGTGTGTGTGTACAGAAGGTGAACTGGTAAAGTGATGGCTTTGATCTACCTTTGATTTTAAAAACTTTCCATGTTTTCTGTCATTATCAGGGGCTACTGAAAATTTGTTCTGTTTAAATCAGGGCTGCAGCCAATTTATAATCCCTTATTCAGTTTTTAGAAACCCCTCTTCTCAGCAAACTTCAATCTCTGTCGGGATATATTCTAAGTTTGGATTTACACTTCAGAGCTGGAGTTTCCCTTGCAGTGATTATACTTGAATAGCTAAGGCTCAACAAAGCTTGTTGAAGAGAGAGTGGCAAGTGACAATGTTAAGTAGCATTTCTTTTTATGATCTTTAGTAGTTTCTGTTGATCTTTAGCTTTGCTAATATCCTCAAATTTCAAGTTGTATAAATTCTTTGTTTCACCCAACACCCACCCATAATGATCAGACTCACACGTGGGTCACTGACATTACAGTTGTCAATAGGGTATGACTGCTGAGTTCAACAGTTACTAAAGTTCATGAAAAACTTAAGAGGTTCCCCTTCAGAGGACAGGCTCCTTCTCCCACTTATTATCAAACTTGAATTCATACAGTTTAGAGGAAACAGGACTCAATAACAAAACGTCATCTTAAAGTAGCGGTGTGCCGGGGTGTCTCAGTCAATGGAGTATCTGAATTTTTATTTCAACTCTGGTCATAATCTCATGGCGATCGTGAAATTGAGCCCTGCTACATGCTCCGTGCTGAGCGTAGAGCCTGCTTGGGATTCTCTCTCTCTCCCTCTCTCTCTCTCTCTCTCTCTCTCTCTCTTTCCCTCCCTCCCTCCCTCCTCTCTTCCTCTCTCCCTTTTCCTCTCTCTCCCCCACTTACGCACTGTCTCTCTCTGAAACAACAACAAATTTTTTTAAAGTAGCAATTAGCAAGGTTGTTCTCTTTTTATTAGCTGAGGCACACATTGGCTCCCTGAACTCATTCTGACCTCACCTGGGGATATGGAAAAAGAAATTTCTGGGTATATAAAGGGCCATAAAGCTTTACTGCAAGTACTGGAATGTGAACTTACGTTGCTGAATGTCATCATCTGTAAAGTACAAATTTTATTTAAATCTCAGCAATCGTGTCAAATGCCCTTTTTGTAATGAACTGTGCTCTCTTTTGAGCGTGGCACTTGAAAAGGCATGTGCAGTATTCCTGTGTCTACATGCATTCACCTATGTATTTTCCGCGAAGGTCGTCTTGTGATCCTGCTGAACTCGGCCCGCATTGATCAAGTACCTACTCCATGTTGAGCTCTGAGCCTTGAGGCAGTTTGTGATCTGGGGTTCTAGAAGAGACTGGCACAGAACAGATAGTTCCCCTACAGGTTGATAAGGGCACTGCATGCTAAGAGGTGTGTTATGAGGTGCAGAAAGGAGTGTGGTGACCTCTCCCTGAGTCAGAGTTTCCTGGGGGACATGGAGTAGAAGCAAGTCTTGTCATCACTGTACCTCTGGTCTCTAATACCCAGCCTGGCATAGCCCTTTAAGGAAGTGTGGCATGAAGCTGGCACACATAAATAAATGGGCCTTAAAACAACTTATACTTTATATCCTCGTAACTAGCAAATTGATAAGGATATTGAGGATGCAATGCAGACATGTTCAAGGGGCAATTTTCTGAAAAGAGTATTTGTAGTTTTTCCACCTGCCTTCTTTTTTGTTGAAAAAATATACAGTAAAGGAGAGAAGTAAATAGAATTAAGTAACAGTGATAAATCAGAAAAGAAATAACAGAATTACCTAGGTTTTCTGATCAAGCTTGTATCTTAGGATGTAATCTTATTACCTCTTATTACTGCTTTACCATGGTGCTCCGGTTTGGAATGTTTCTGGGAATCCTTCTTTCCATTGTTACAATGTTTATTCTTGATCTTTGACTTGTTATCCCACCTTTGCTATTTTCTGGCTTCAACATGATGCAGGGTGACTCATAAGCTTGGCTGTCAAAGAGAGAAACTGAGTGGTCTTGGGTGGTAAGATGTACTAGCCCTCCTTGGAGACTTGTGGGCAAGGACGGTGCTTTCATACTTCCTCAACTGTCAGAGTGTGCCTCAACAAATCCTCTGGGCCCCGCAGGTACCCCGTAAACCCTTTCAAATAAAGCCCAGCCCCCTGCTGCCTGCTTAAGGATTTGGTTAACGACCTTGGTCAAGTTCTTCTAGGAGTGTCTTGTACTGTCAGAAGGAAGTTGTAATTATAGCTTGCAATAGTCACTTCCATGAAGATGGATGTACCACAGATCAACTGAAAAGGCCTTGGAAATAAAAAAAAAAAGGGGGGGGGCTAGTTCGATATGCCACGTTAGCAGAAGTTCATTTTGGGCTTTGCTTCAAAGCGGAGCACTGCCAAGAGACTGCTGTCTTGAGAAAGGTGCATTATGTCAGTCAGGAGGTAGGATGCTCACCTGCTAATGGTCAGAAAGATGACTGGATTTCCAAAGACATCGGTGGCTTCCTTGAGTAGTATCACTATCTATTTAACCCCTCAGAGTGGCATGTATTTTAAAAGGTAGATACTTAATGTTCTGTGTTGGTGAAAATAAGCACGAGTTTCCTTGGGCATTTACTGTGGTCAGCTGGACTCATGCCCAAGGTTATTATTAGACATCTTCCTGTTGGTCTGTGTCCAAATGCAACTTCCATTTCTTGCAGATCAATCCTAGTCAGGTGTGTTGTTGAGCACGGAACCAGTGAATTTGTTTCCTCCGTTTTCTTAAGTCGGTTCTTTTACCAATCCCCCATTTGCCTAATGCCAAAGTCCTGATGGAAGAAAGAAATCTCAGTTGGTAAGAAGATAGGTAGATTCTTTGTTTCATTTTGGTGTAGAGCGTGTAGAAATGAGAAGGTTGTGTGTGTCTTCACTCGGGCAGTGAGGAGGATTTAAAGCATTCAGTGATGAAGGGCTTTAGAAAGTAACTGAGAGTTCATAGCAGCACTCTCAACAATAGCCAAATCATGGAAAGAGCCTAAGTGTCCACCAACAGATGAATGGATCAAGAAGATGTGGTTTATCTATACCATGGAATACTACATGGCAATGAGAAACAATGAAATCTGGCCATGTGTAGCAACATGGATGGACCTTGAGGGTGTTATGCTGAGCGAAATAAGTCAGGCAGAGAAGGACAAATATCATATGTGTGCACGTATAGGAGGATTAGGAGGAACTTAACAGAGGACCAAGGGGGAGAAGAAGGGCGGAAATGGTGGGGAAAGGGAGAGAGGCAAACCATGAGAGACTCTTGAATGCTGACAAAAACTGAGGACTGATGGATGTGGGGGGAGGAGGGATGGGCATGGAGGAGGGCACTTGTGGGGATGAGCACTGGGTGTTATGTGGAAACTAATTTGACAATAAACTATTCGTAAAAAATAAATTTGCCCAAACAACAACAACAACAAATATATATATATACTGTAATAAAAGTTATGTGAATGTGGGGGGAAAAAAAAAAGAAAGTAACTGAGAAAAAACTCAGTCCCCTATCAACAGGATCCAGTTAAGCCAGCCCAATAGCAAGTTCCCTGGGCAGTAATACACCATGTGCTGTGGGGAGGAGCAGAAGAGGTAACTCCTAGCCCCTACCCTTGAATATTGTGTCCATTTAACAGAAGACCATAGTTTGGTATGTGAAAGCATGCAGGATGCTGAAATCCCTTGTGAGAGAGCTATTTCTTTTTTGGTACGTTTGACTTTAATATGCTGGATTTTACACAGCTTATAAGCTGTATTTTATCCATCGAGTACAAGTGCTTCCCGGCAAGGAAGACTCCATTGACCAGGTCCCCAAGTTAAGACACATCCCTGCATTTGAAGAAAACATGCAACTTGCTGATTCCAAAACATTTTTGGACACGGAGAGGACCAGTCTACTTTTGAGGGGATCTTGAGTACCCAGTGTAAGTGGCAGACTCCAGCCTCTAGACCAGTGCTGTCCAGTAGAAATACAGTTTAAAATGTTCTAGTAGCCATGGTTTAAAAAGTTGAAAAAGGTGAAATTAATCCTAATACGTTCTGTTTAGCCTGATATATCCCAAATATTATCATTTCAACATTAATCAGTATCAAAATAATGAGTGGAGTATTTTATATTCTTTATAGTAAGTCTGAGATCATGTATATTATATTGGAACACATCACCATTCAGACTAGCTAGTTTCAAGTGCTTGGTAGCCATATGTGGCTGTAGACGGAGCTCAGATACCTGCAAAGGCCTGTAGAGGATGAGCTCCTAGAAGCCACAATGATAAATACATATCATGTTGCATTGCACGCATGCACACACACACATTTACTCAAAGCTAAGAAACAACTTCATACTTAGCACTTCTAATATTTTCTTTGCTACCCTATCCTGTTTTGGTTAGGAGGCTATGGCAGTGATCTAGATGAGAGAATTATTAAGTTTGGAGTTATGGATGGGGCAGTGGAGAAGGAGAGAACTGGATGAATATGGGAGACACTAAAGATGTAAGCACCCCAGGACCTGATAACTGAGTCTGAGGGTTGGCCAGTATCAAGGAAGACCCCGTGTTCTGGCTTCCTCGAGTGGGTAGTATCACTGAGGTGGGAGTGTCAGGAGACAGTAGTTTGTGAGAGTCGTGTTGGGGATACCATGGAGACTTCCATTTGGAGAGGTCTAGTTAAATTTTGGTTTTGGAACTCAGGAGAGAGTTCTGAGCTGGAGATGTAGATGTGGGAGAGGTCAGTGTGGAGGAGATGGAAGTGAAATTGATCGGAATGAAATGGAGTCAGACAGTTTCTGGACCAAGAACATGGTAATTGAAATGGAAATGGTTAGCTAGCAGGAGCACCTCAGGATAATCCTACTATAGGTAATTCGAGAAGATAACTGACCCTGGGCCATACTATCAGGTTCTTAGAGGGGAGGAAGTAGAAGAGCTGTAATTAAAGCTATTAGAAGGCTTCTGATGGCTGCTTGTATCTATGTGAAATCTGGTTAAATTAATCTACTCTATCCCAGAGTCTTTCCAGAATGGAGCCCTGAGGGACGCCATTTTTTTTTTTTTTTTTAGTTTATTTACTTATTTTGAGAGGGAGGACAGAGAAAGGAGAGAGAGAATCCCAAGCAGGCCTTGCATTTTCAGAATGGAGCCCGATGTGGAGATTGAACCCATGACCTGTGAGCTCATGACCTGAGCTGAAATCGAGTCAGACACTTAACTAACTGAGCCACCTAGGCACCCCCTGAGAGACACCATTCAAAGAGCCAGTAGAGAACGGATCATGAAAAGAAGACAGAGAGGTACTTTTCAAATATCTGGGAGATCGGGCTGGGGGACAGTGGCAGGGTACGTTCTGTGGTGGGAATGTCCAATAGAACCAAATGCAGCAGAGAGATCAAATGAGATAATGAGGCAAAGGTTCCTTTAGATTTAGAAAGAAGAGGCCACTGGTGATGTTCCAGTGATGTGATGGGAGCAGAGGCCAGTAGGCAGTGAGCTGAGGAGCCTTTAGAAGGTAGGGAAGTAGAAGCTCGCCTGGGAAGGTAAGAAGATAGAATGTGTGGGATCCAAAGGTGGATGAATCAGGATTTAGGGTTGAGAGAAGCTAGCTTTTTTTTCTTTTCTTCCTTTTTCATCTCATTCTTCCCGACATCCATCCAGTGTGCCAAGGCTTTTAGTTGGCTCATTCTTTGAAGATGGTAGTAACTTGTACTTAAATATAAATGGCAAAGACCCAGTGGGAGAAATTGAAAGTGATGGGGGAAATTGAGGAAGGAATGAACCTTGGGCTGTGGAGACATTGGGCTTTAGTGGAAGGATTGGTTTTAACTGGGAAAAGAGACATTTCTTTCACTGGCGAGCTGGCAAGGATGTTTTGGGTAAGAAGTTTTAAGGGGAAGGCACTGAATATTGAGAGCCTCTCTTTATCTGATAGCTTCGGATTTCTCTCTAACGTGGAGGTGAAGTTAGTGGCTTGGTTCTGGCAGGTGCAAAAGTATCAGTATGAGATAGCCTGAGACATTGGGTCCAACCCCAGGCTCCAGAGGCCTCCAGGCTAGGGGTGGGGGTAGGGAAGGGTGGAAAGGCTGAGTGGTTCCTGATGAGATGTGGTTCCAATGAGAGGAAATGGATCTGTCCCCTTATGGCCTCTGGGGCTCCACATCAATCCCCAAGATCAAGAAAGGTGTAGATTTGGAGCTCCCCAAGAAAGTGGGCTGGCCCACAGCAAAAGGGCAGGGCCTGGCTAGACAAGAATGCTGCACCCTAGTCTCTGCTCATTGGATCCCACAGTCTCCTTCCAACTTCAGTTTTACCGTTGAATTACTGTGTGGTCTTAAGCTAATCACTTCTCTCTGGGCCTCCGTTCTGTCACTCATGCCGGATTGGATAGGTGATCTTCTCCAGCTCCAAAGTTGCGATTCCAGCTTCCCTCACCACGGAGCATGCTCTACCCGTGTGTTGTTCGATCTCGTGCTCCTCTCAAAAAGCAGGGCTGCCCCATTCCTCCCCTCATTTGGGTTTTATCCATTTGGGGTAGAAACAGGTTGAATAATCTTACGGCAAGACACATTGGCTAAATACGAATAACAAACGTTGGCCAAATACTCTGGAACTCTCCATTAGTAAAAGAAACAAACCTGTTGTCTTCCACTTTATTCTTCAGATGCTTCTTCAGAAAGGTTGAATGTATTCTGAATCATAGGTTGAATGTTCTAGTCATTATCCAAAAAAACCTAGATTGAATCTCTTCTTCGTGTGAATAATAACCTCCTCATTTATCTATCTCATGACACTGAAGTTTGAAATACTGGGTTTTCTTTGAAGCAAGGCAGTATGGCATTGAGCTGTCGGGGCCTTCTCTAGCTGATGTGAGCCACTTGGGCTCACTGCTTTCAGTTAAAGTCCAACAGTGGGTCAGGCCATCGTCTTGAAACTCTTGAGTCTTTTGCTTATACCCACACAAAGCTTTTTGGTGCCCCATGGTGGAAAAAAATCTAGAAAAAGATTTATTCCATCTGATCACTGGGGGTGGGATGAAAAGGAGAAAACAAGGAAGGTAGGAACAAACCTAAGTCGTTGCAAGCTAGACCTATTTTCTTCCAATAATCTCCCAGGTAACAGCCTCTACCTTGCTAGGATCTGATTACCCGTTGCTGGCCTCAGACCATAGCATTATTGTTTTAACATTCCTACCTTCCTCTTTATCCCAGCATGAGACAGGTTGTATGGGAGGCTGGGGAAGCCGACCCTGCTTGGGGATAAAGAGACAGTTCAACACTCAACAATCTGGAAGGCACACTCGAAAACACAGTGATTAGAAAGTAAAGCAGCAAGCCCTGTTAGTGTGCGCCTGTGTAATAATGTGCAGGGCCACACGGGGCCAGCCCATGGAGCTGGATGAATTTGCATATAATCTCCTCACTTCCGCCAAAGTCTGTGACTTGGTGTTTTTGTTTTCCACTTCGTAATTCATGCACGTTGAACCTGACATCAGTGTAAAAGGGAGCTGACGGCTATTTAAGCTGGCATTTAAGAAGGATAGCGGCAATAATAGGTTAATGGAAGCACCTGAACGATGTGTACAGCCTGTTGCCAACCAGATGATGCCGGAAGCCTATTCCTGGTACATGCAGGCTTCTGTGTTTCACGTCTAGTGCCTGATATTGACCATAGACACAGTCACACGACACTACATTCTATTGCGCCTCCAGAGTGTTCAGTTACAAGGGAATTGTTCTGTATGGGGCCTAAGACTAGTGGTCTCATTCATTGTCCTCCGTGGGCAAATGGGGGACTGGTGCACACTGTGTTAGGCTCTTTGCTGGTGCTTTATGTATGTGGCCTCGTTTAACCAGGTTGCAGGCCTATAAGATAAGAATTCCTATTCCCTGCGTTAGAAATCAGGAAACCAAGAATTAAGTAATTCCCCAAAGATCAAATACACTGATAAGGCTGGGATTTAAAGTGAGGTTGGTCTGACTTGTAAAGCACCCTGTTGCCACTACACACGATCCCCCAACATCAGTGAGTGGAGAGTCACCTGCTCAGGCTTCCTGGGGAGTAGGAAGCAAGGTGTTTGTGCATGCACTTGGAGAAATGCTGTATTTAGCTCTCCGTGTCACATTGTCCACTTTTGGGACCAGGAATGGAAATGATTTTCCATGTCTAGGCTCTTGGTAGTAAATTTAGAAATTCGAAGTAAAGATTTTTGACCTGGCACACCTACTCCTAGGAAACCTGTACATATGGCCACAAAAGGCGAATAATAGGATGTTCTTAGCAGCATTATTCATAATAACTCCAACTGGAAACTACCCAGATCCCCAGCAGTAGAATGGATAGATAAACTGTTGTATTTTCACACAATGAAATGCTACACAGCAGTGGAGCATGAAGAGTCCACAGTTACCTGTAAAAATATGGATAAATCTTGCAAACATAATGTCAAATCAAAGAAGCCAGACACAAAAGAATACGTATTCAGGATTCCATTTCTATTAAATATCTAAAAACATAGGCAAACCAATCTAGGAGGTTAGAAGTCAAGGTAGCAGAAGGAGCCCAGGACGGAGGATGGCAGTGGTGGGTTACTTGATCTGGATGCTGCATACGTTCATTTTGTGAATGTTCAGAGTTCCACACGTAGGATCTCTGCACGTTGCTGTATGTGCATTGTTCTTGAACACAAAGTTGAAAGATGCTCTGACCACGGAAATGGAGAGAGGGTACAGTCTATAACAGATTGCCCGTTTCCAAATAATTCTGGTTATCTCACAGGTCCTGTTTTAAGTCATGGTATCAGATCCCACCTACAGCTACAGCTCTTGGTCGCTCACAGAGCTTCACTGTGCTCCCGGGGTCAGGACCTGGCCCCCAAGAGGGCATAGGTAAGCTGCTGAAAGAAACTTCCCTTGCTTCTAGGACCAGTCTAGCCTGAGTCAGGTTACTTGTGAATTAAAAGCCATGGTGCCCAATCTATATGTGTTTTATAACAATGGCCTGGCCACACAGTCCATTTCTAGACTCAGAAGAAAGTGGACGGAATTGGTTAGCTAGTAAGAGTGCCTCTGGATAATCCTTGTATAGGGCAAATTCTAGGAAATGACTGACCCCAAAGCATCCTCTCAGGTTTTTTAGGGGAAGAAAAATAGAAGAGCTGTAATTAAGCTAAAGAAATCCTCCCTGTATCTGCCTATATCTATATGAGATCTGGTTAGACTAATCTACATACCCCACACTCTTGCAAGATAGAATCCTGAGAAACAATTTTTAGAGGTCCAAGAGAGGAATGGTATTGAAAAGAAGACAGAGGGGCATTTCTCAAATAGATGGGAGTTTGGGGGTCTAAGAGCAATGAGGTTGCTTCATTGATAGTTACGTGTTTGTTTGTTTCCGTAAAATACTGTTTTTATTAAAGAAGTCATCCACTTTGCACAACCAATCTTCTTTGGAACACCGTTCTTTGGAAAATCTTCTCTGGAAGATCTTGCCTTCACTGGCTCAGAAAAAAAAGGGGGGGGGTTATTATTGAACTAGAATCTAGCAAATACCTCAGGCTGCAACATTTTAGAAATATCTGTACTTCCATCCAACTGTATAGCAAACCTCCCACACTGCATAATTTGTTCTAATGCTTGTTTCTTCCAGTCTTCAGCAATGTTTTCTATATGTCTTCTAAATATGTTTGCTGACAAAGGAATGCATTTTAGTTTGACATCAATTTTTTCCCCCACATACGAGGGCATCCAGTTTTACTGCGGCATGAATAGCAGGTGCTTCTGCAATGGTATGAGACTTTTGGTTTTTCTTTATTGAATTATGGAAATTTGAAAAACGCTTCTAACATTTCTCATTACATGCAACAGTATGTTGTACAAGCCTGGATTGAGTATCACGTCTCGAAACATCGCTGAAAAAATCCTAGAGGTTTTTCTTCATGTGCTGGATGCTTTGCTTTTAAGTATCATGGCAATTACAGTAGCTTCATACGATCATAACCTAATAACTCAAGGTGCAGTATATGTTCCAGGTGAAGTTTAATGCCAATGGTAGCAGATATTTCAACTAGTCTTCTTTGTGATAATTGTCCATTCAGCTGCCTTCCTGTTGATCTGATTAGGTCCTCATTGTTCACACCTGATAATGTGGCTGATGCAAGACACTTACAAAGGGTTCTTGTTTGCCTGTGCTTGTATTATTTTTTTGCTTTCCTATTTCATTCTGGGAAGTGTTTTAAGCCACTTGGTGATCCTGTGAGCATTGGTTTAGTTGAAACTAGGTAACCTAATCTATAAATGCCCTTATCCAGGCCCAGGCAAAACGCATTAAATTACAGTAAGCTGAAAGCAAGTGAAAACGTCGGGGGACCCAGACCACAACTTTGCATTCTTCCTTGAGGACACTTCGTAGACTTGATGTTGACAGAGATAGGGCACCAGTATCGAACTGCATGTTGGAATTAGAATGCGTCTTGTTTTTTACCATGAAAACTAGATCTAAGAGCGAGTGTTGTTCTCTCATGGGTTGTCTCGCCCATCCCACATTTAAAACCCCTGGTCTCTTGATTCTGTCTTGCCCTTGGATCCAGCAGTGAGGGGAAGGGCTGCATTTTCAGATTCTGTGTGTGGCCTCTTATAGGAATGCTCTTTTGAACTGTTTTTTGGATCTGAGATACTGCCCTGCCTCGTAACAATATTTTGAACAAACATTAAAGACAGGATTGTCCTTATCAGGTCGCTGTTGTTGAGTGTGCCGGTCCCCCTTACGGAAGCCCTGCTGGAGGAACGTCTATAAAACTCGACCTCAGGAAATGCCACGCTTCCCCTCAGGGTCTATTTTGTTGTTTTACTTACGGACAATATTAACTTTGTCTCTCTCTGCTTTGTCTTGCTCTGACTGCTGAGAGCTTGAAATCGTTTCTGTGAACGGCCTGAACTGTGGAGAAGTGGATAGGTGTTCCTGTACGCTCATTTCCTTTCTGACCTTTGTTGAAACTGTATTTCCTCGCTCAACCCAGATGTTGCAACTATTCAGCTTTCAAATCTTATCTTTTTTAAAGTCACCTCAAGTCCTTTGGCGAAGGAGATGGGATATGAATAATATATATGATTGTTACTGATGTTCATTAGAAACTCAGAAAAATCGACTTAGGGTAGGGACTTTTTAAATCTGTAGGTAAAAATGATTCTTTTCTATTGCCAGCAACCTGTATGCATTTCATGAATCCGTCATGAAGCCATTACTTATGAGATACAGTCCCATTGTAGAGATGTTACAATGTCAGAAAATTGCCGCCACTGATTTTAAGACATTTCTCCTAAGACCCCTCTCCTCATTTCGGAGATGTGAATATGTGGGGGGAAATATGCATTTTAGGATAAATGAAATGTGTTATTTATAGTACATTTCGGAGGGTGGCGGCATGGGTGGTGTGGGGTTATGGTGAGTGTTTTAGGGAAGCCTGGATCCCTAGAGCATAATAACATTTCTGATCTCTGGTCGCTGGAAGGGCCAGAACTGCTAGCCTGACCTAGTCACAGGTGTTCACACATTGGTTTAAAAAATGAGCTTCTTACAAAGGAACTCTAGATAAAGTTGGAAAATCTATTTCTTAAAGGCATTTAAGATAATTTTTTAAACTGTGATATTCTTTTGCTTTCAACTAATTTCAAAATACTACTTCTCAACAATAGAAAAATGAGCACAAAGACAGATCATTCTCAGAAGAAACTACAAATGGCTAATAAACATTTGAAAGATGTTCCATCTTTTTTGTAATCAAAATAATGCAAATTGAAACAGCGTGATGCCATTTTCTGGTCTATCGAATTGACAAAGATAATACTCAAAGTCGGTGAGATGGAAGGAACCTAGGTGCTTTTTTTAAAATTTAATTTTATTTTTAATGTTTTTTATTTAGTTATGAGAGAGAGAGAGAGAGAGAGAGAGAGAGACTGTGTGAGCAGGGGAAGGTCAGAGAGAGAGAGGGAGACACAGAATCCAAAACAGGCTCCAGGCTCTGAACTGGCTGTCAGCACAGAGCCCGATGTGGGGCTCAAACCCATGAACCGTGAGCTCATGATCTGAGCCGAAGTCAGACGCTTAACTGACTGAGCCACCCAGGCGCTCCCCCAGGTGCTTTCATACATTGTACCCTGACTATAAATGATACAGCTTTTGTAGTAGCTAATTCACCACTACGTGTTAAAATGTTCTGCAAATATTTATGTTCATACCCCCAGTCTAAGTAATTCAGCTTCTAGATCTATCCTAAGGAAATAATCAGAGGCTCAGAGCCATGTTTAGAATGTTATTCCTATTAGTAAAACATAAACAACTTCATATTCAACAAAAGAGAGACGCCTAAACACATTATCGGTTTTCTGTTCAGTGGCATGTTGTGTAGCTATCAAAATTAGTGAGAGTTAAATAGGAAATAAAATGTGTACCTTGTGCTCATTTTGCTGTGTACCTAAAACGTGTCTCAAAAATAAAGTCTATTAAAAAGAATAGTGGGGTTGTTCTGCAGGAGAATGGACTCTTGAGAGGGTGGGGGGTGTCACAAAGTGGCCGCGGCTGGTGCATTTAGAGCAGCTGGGGTCTCGTCAAACGCCCCGCTGGAGACTGCTGTCATTGGTGTTGGGTAGGCCAGGCCTAGGGGACGCTGTTTAGCGTGGCAGATGACCAGTTACCCAGAACCCTTGGAAAAGGAAATGACGTTATTGAAGGGGCCATTCTTCGAATTTATCTTACTGCTTAATTTACTGCCTGCCTGTTCATTCTCATTTTGGGATGCCTCCTAATGTCTCCTCTCCGCACCTGCACCAACCAGCATCGGCCTCCAGGCCAACCAGGGCACCTCCCTGCACAACTAAGCTCGATTGGCATCGTATTTCCTGGTGCTCCTGCTTCCCTCGTGTCTTTTTAATTGAACATTGTCTCTCTGAGATAGGATGCCCCTACTTTTCATTGTCTTGCCTAAAAGAGTAATGCTTGGAAATTTTAGGCTCCGGGCCAGGAAAAATGGGATATAGGACCACTGGATAACACCCTTAAAATAGTGAGGTTGAAGTCTAAATGGCATAATAAACTAATCCTGACATACAGAGTAGAAAAAACTGCTCATGTCGTTAGGATTCCAAAGTTGTTAATACGTATGCATATCAGAAAGCCATGGGAGAAATATAGAGTATCAACAGTGGTTATATTTGGGAAGTAGAATTATTGGTGAGTTTTGCTTTCCTTTCTTTATTTCTTCAAGTATTCTGTAGTATGTATCATGATAAGAAAAAGTTAAGAAACACTGGTAATTGTATTTCTTATTCAGTTTAGCCTTTATCGATAAAATCAGTATCAATAATTCTCTCTCCAGTTCTTTATCAATAATTATTTTCTCTCTAATGACTTTAAATTCCTCCATTCAACAAATGCTTTTTGAGAACCTTCTGTCTGCCAGGTACTGCCCTAGGAATTAGGGATATAGCAGTGAGTAGGATACAACAGACCAAGTCCCTGCTTTCTTAGAGCTTCCAGTATTCAGGGTAGATTGGCCATAAACATACAGTGTCTTCTCATTGGTCAGCCAGGACCTTGCCTCAGCCTGAACTCATGCACTTAGCTGAATGAATGAATCTGGTCTAGTGGCTTTAAATAAATTGTGGTTTCTTATCCTGTATCGCTAGCTTAGTTCTCTGTCCCCAGCTTTAGACTTGTAAATCCAGCTGCCTACCTGATATCTCCACTGGGAGATCTACTAGGTATGTCAAACCAAACGTGTGAGAACAGAATTCTTGATTTCCCCATCCTGTCCCTCCCACCCTCAAACTTACTCTTCCAGTGTCTTCCTCATGTTAGGGAACGGCAATGCCATCTTTCTACTTCTTCAGGCCAATAACTTTGGCATTATCTTGACTTCTCTCAATTTTTTTACACTCTACATTCAGTAAATTTCAAATTTTGTTTATTCAGAATCTATCCAGAGTCTGACTACTTCTCACTACCTCCTCTGCCCTCACCCTGGCCCCAGCCTCCCTAAAAACTCCATACCATTGGGTTCTTCCCATCTCCTTCCTTGTACCTCACCTCTTTGGCTGTATCTCCTACTACTTTTCTTTTTTGTTCACCTTCTCCAGGCATACTGGCCCTCTTGTTATTACTGGAAGAAGCTGGGCATGCTCCTGCCTCAGGGCCTTTGCACTTGATGTTTCTTCTACCTGGAGAGTTCTTTCTCCACATGGCTCAATTGATCCTTTATATATTGACACATAGATCAATCCCTTGGCTCTCCTATTTACAGGTAAACCCTCTGCATTCTTTATGCCCCTGTCCTTGCCTTAATTTTTTTCTAAGCACTATCACCTTTTAACATACTATGCATGTCACATTCTTTTTTGTTGTTTATTATCTTTAAGGATCATAAAGGCAGGATCTTTTTGGGTCTTCTTTCTTCCCTGACATATCCTCAGAACCTAAAACCAGTGCCTGGCTAACAGCAAGCCCTCAAGTAATGTTTGCTGGATGTTGGAAAAGTGAATAGAGAGTAGATAGTTTGAAGACAATTTAAATTGTTTTTAAAAGCTCAAATGAGGGGCGCCTGGGTGGCTTAGTCGGTTAAGCGTCTGACTTTCACTTAGGTCATGATCTCACGGTTCATGGGTTCGAGCCCCACGTCGGGCTCTGTGCTGACTGCCAGCTCAGAGCCTGGAGCCCGTTTCAGTCTGTGACTCCCCTCTGACCTCCCGGCTCACGCTGTCTCTCTCTCTCTCTCTCTCTCTCCTAGAAACAAATAAAACATTAAAAAAAAAAAAAAGCTCAAATGAGTTTCAAATGTTCCATATACCTCAGAATAATATTTAGCAGTGAGTTTATAAATAATAGTTGTTATTTTTAAAACTACTCCTCTTTTCCTATTAGACTTGTTTTTCCCTCAACATTTGGAACACCTGATCCTGGATTAAATTTCCTGCATCTGTGAATTCCCAAGATAGGAGATATTTCCTTAAATTTATTTTAAAATTAGATAAATTGTGAGGCGCCTGAGTGGCTCAATAGGTTAACTGTCTGACTCTTGGTTTTGGCTCAGGTCATGATCTCCCGGTTTGTGAGTTCCAGCCCTGCATCGGGCTCTGAACTGACAGTGTAGAACCTGCTTGGGATTCTCTTTCTCTGCCCCTCGCCTGCTTGTGCTCTCTCTCTCCCTCTCTCTCTCTCTCAAAATATATAAACTTTAAAAATAAAACAAGATACATTGTATGAGTGTGTTCTCACGTAAAAATAAAATAACAGACACAGATGGAATAAACAATGCAAACATCCCTTCATCTCTGCTGCTAGTGTGGTCTTCTTCCCGCAGTTAATAATTTGTTGTATATCCTTCTAGGCCAGTGCTGTCCGATAGAACTTTCTGTGATAATAGGAAGGTTCTGTATTTGTGCTAATACAGTAGCAGCCACTAGCCACAGTTGGTTATTGAGCGCTTAAAATGTGACTAATGTGACCGACACAATGAGTTTTTAATTATAGCTCATTAATTTCACAAAATGTAATTTGAATGTAAATAGGCACATGTAGCTAATGGCTATCATATGGGACAGCATAGTTCTAAACTATTTCTACATTTACCTATTTCTCTCTTTAATCATATACGATATCCTACTATATTGCACGTGTATATATTATACATATTGCTCTGTCACTTGCTTTTTGCATTTAGCAAAATGTCAAAATTGTTCCTGGTCTGTACATACATATTTGTGTTACTGTTTTTAATGGTGCCTATTACTTCATAATATGTGCATACCATACTTAGCTAAATGAAAAATAGATCTTTCTTGGTGCTGAGCCATGTGCCAGCCTCCTTTTCCTCCACTCCATGGGCATCTGTCAAGGTCTGCGGCAGCTGCTTGGGCTGAGCCTCTGCATAATCACGGACACAGTCCAAGGATCCAGTGATTTACATATGCTGGGCCTACGGTCAAGTATAAAATCTGCCCTTTCTTCCCTGTCTTCAAAAGACTAACATAATTTGATCCCAAATAAAATCAGGTCTTAAAAACTATGTTCAACAACTGGTAAACACAAAACTAACAGAATGAGGCTGAGGACTGAGGTTTTGTGATGTGTTTTTCTGACTCTGAATTTGCAGTTCAAAAGCTGGTGAATCCTGAGGCAAAAGGCCTGCCTGGGAGAAGTAGATTCTTTTCTGAAGTCCTGTTCTTGTCTCTTTTGCATATCCTGATGAACGTGTTGTAACATTGCTATAAAATTCTTTGCTACTGGAGGACATTCTTGAGATGGTTATGACTTTATTAACTATGGGTAATTCACTTTTCAATTGATCTCTGTGCTTCTGACATGCCTCATCAACATTTGCTAGTTAACACTGAGCCTGGCAGCCATACTGTTATATATACTGTATCAGTCAAGGCCCTATCAAGACATAGAAGGCTCATTCTAAATGGGAAATAGGAAGAGAGTTTAATAAAAGAGGCTATTTACAAGGGTGTGGGCAGGGTTGCAGGAAACCTCAAGGGATAGTATACACCCTAGGCCCGGAAACGTTAGAGCTTGTCACTCCTAGGCGGGAAGGAGTAAGGGGAGAGTGTGGTTACCGGAACTTGGCAAGGCACTCCGTGAAGAGGGGCCTCTCAGCAAAAGCTGTGGATCGCGGTAAAGGGACAGAAACAACATACTGCCTCCTAGCAGCCAGGAGGCCAGGTGGAAAGATACCCTGAGCTCACTCTGGCCCCTTGCCCTCTGGGGTTTTGCACACTTCTCATGGACCCAGCTCAAGTTGAAGCAGAAAGGCAAGGTAGCCCATTGGTGCAGTCCATACAGGAAGCTGTACAGAGAAGAGGAGAGGAGAGCAGGAAGAGAGTGGATTCTGGAGAAACAAAAGGAAAATATCAGTTAGACATACATCATTTCATTTACTCTTTAAAGTAGCTTCGTGAGGTAGGTTATTTTACTGGATAATAAAATAGGTGAAGACACTGAAGGTTAGAGAGGTTAAGGACCAGCAATTTTTTTTTAACGTTTATATATTTGTGTGAGAAGGAGACAGAGCATGCGTGGGAGAGGGGTAGAAAGAGAGGGAGACACAGAATTGGAAGCAGGCTCCAGTCTCTGAGCTGTCAGCACAGCACAGAGACCCAACACGGGGCTTGAACTCATGAGCTGAGCCAAAGACGGACACTTAGGTCCACCCAGGCACCCCCAGGAATTTTTTAAAAATGATGTTTAAGAAATCAAATGGATGGGGGCGCCTGGGTGGCTTAGTCGGTTAAGCGTCCGACTTTCGCTTAGGTCATGATCTCGCGGTTCGTGGGTTCGTGCCCCGCGTCGGGCTCTGTGCTGACTGCCAGCTCAGAGCTTGGAGCCTGTTTCACCTGTGACTCTCTCTCTCTGACTCTCCCTGCTCACGCTGTCTCTCTCTCTCCTAGAAATAAAAAAAAAGAAAGAAAAGAAATCAAATGGATGTTGAATAATGGAGCTAGGATTTGAACTCAGGCCTGTCTGATTGGATTGTCCTATTGCCGTTAAGAGTAACTTAGCATAAACAAGCAATTCTGCAGCTGGCCAGCACCATCATCAGTACCAGGTTACGTTCTCATTGGGTGTCAGCTTGCTGACTGACTGGTCCAGTTGTCAGTCCTTGATGGATACAGACAGGTTCTGTCCTTTCCTTTTTTTATGCTCAACTGATGTTTGCATTGTATATTTTATGCAATGTCTAATTAAAAACATTATTTAAGAGATCTCTACATCCATTGTGGGGCTTGAACTCATGACCCTGAGATCAGGAGTTGCATTCTTTGCTGACTGAGCCAGTCAGGCACCCCAAGTAATGTCTAACAGCTTTTAAGTAAATATTTGACAATGTGTAATTGAACACATTTTGCAAATGAAATGTCCAACATCTAAAGTCTTTCTCTTTAAAAGCATTATGGGAGTGGCGCCTGGGTGGCTCATTTGGTTAAGGGGCCAACTCTTGGTTTCTGCTAGGGTGACGATCTCATGGTTCTTGAATTTGAGCCCCACATCTGGCTCTGCACTGACAGTGCGGAGCCTGCTTGGGATTCTCTGATTCTCTCCTTCTCTCTCTCTGCCCCTCCTGCACTTTTTCTCTCTCTCAGAATAAATAAACACCAATTTTTTTTTTTTAAAAAGCATTACGGGAATATGACTTTGATATAATACAGTATGGTTTCCATAATCAGAACCTATATGACAAATAGGCAACCTATTCACATGCAATGTCTGGGTGTTCTGAAATCCTAAATTAGGGAGAAAGAAGTTTAATTGCAGTCTTGCTCCAAGTCTGTGGTCTGGCAAGGTCCTTGCACATCGGAGGTCCAGGGCTTGCGGCCAGGGTTCTTTAACCCTTTCACATCCTCCATCTTTTCTGCTCAAGTCACATAAAAATTTCATGTGACTTCCAGCCCTAAATTTGGAATATGGCTACCTAGGGGGTCTTGGTCTATCCTCTGATGATCTCTACCAGTTCAGAGGCTTCATTTCCATGATTTGTATGTTGAGAAGGGCAGGGGTTTTTCCCCAGATACTAAATTACTGAAAATTGAATATGCCTTATCAAACTTAAACCTCCTCCCGTTCTAAGAGGGCCACGGTTCATCTTTGAGGATTGCTGCCCCAGAGCCAGTTCTGGTCTGTCCTTCCTTCCTTCTCTCCTATTTATGCACCCTCCAGACATCCAGCATCCTATGAAATACACAGCAAGTGTCAGTAAACACTCAGCAACGTGGTCTGGCTGGTGTGGGGTCTCAGCTGCGGCTCACCAGTAACCAAATCTTGGTCAGTCACCTGACCTACCACACCAAGTCTGGGTGAAAAATAGGGTCTCATCCTTTTATTTTTCAATTAATCATTTGCCTCCCTCTTCTTTAATTACCAAGAAGTCCATTGTGTCCTTTTTGAGGCCCCTCTATCCAAATGGCCTAAGAATCCTGAGAGTTTCCTCAGTTCAAAGGGAGCCAGAAAGGTAATGGAGTCTAAGGGACTTAACACCGCTGTTCCTGCTGCCATTTGGTGTCAGTGTTGAAGACAAGTTCTGTTTACTGGAGCGGAGAGAGCATCTAAGAGTTTTAAAATTAAATGAGCTACTACATTTAAAATGCTTAGTATGTAGATGGTTACTTGGCACTATGTAATTATTGAGCCTCAGCTTTAGGTCTTATTTAGGACTTAAACCAGAGGATCCCTGGAAACACCCAAGGTCTGGCAAATGGTAAGGAATAGTCGGGGGCCTGGGTCCTCTGCAGGATGTGTGTGTGTGTGTGTGTGTGTGTGTGTGTGTATGTATATAGCTTGTGTATGTATATAGCTTGTGTATATATACATATATATGTATATACAGCTATATGTATATGTATATATAGCTATATGTATATGTATATATGTATATGTATGTGTATATGTATATATATACTCGAACCCGAGTAGCTTAAAATTCCTTAGAAATCAAATGATTTATACTGGCTCAGAGAAGAAGGAATTCTGGGGTGTTTGGACTGAAAAAAATATTGGCTGAGGTCACAAGGCTGGTTATTGGTGGCTGGGCCTTAATCAATGTCTTCCTGAAGGTAGAGCTTGCCTCTCACCCGAGGGGGTAATCTGCCTCACTTCGGAAGGCAGTGTTCTGGCAGTGCTCACAATAAGGCTGTGGCTCAATAATGTTGACATTCTCCCCGTTCCCAGCACAGTGCCCTGTACATACCAAGAAATACCCCTTCTCCATGTCACCTGATGTTAAATGTGATCACATGCTCACAAGCACACACGTACACGTGTGCACGCAGGCGCACACAAGCTCACTGAGGAACTCCGTCTGCCTTCCATTTCTTTGATTCTCTTTTTCTTACTTCTAGGCCACAATAATTAAGAAAACAATACAGAGTGCACTGAAACCTTTTTCTTCAACTTTGAGTAACTATATCATTGCTTTACAGCTTTCTCTGTCTCTGCTTTAATTACCAGATTTCACACCCTCTAGAACACACCTTTCTTGGAAAATGGCAACAACTTATTTTTTTAATAAGCTTCGCAACTAGCCCATGAAGGATCTCCAAATCGTAATTTATTTTAGGTCATGTGAAAACGATTCACTGTCCATATATATTAAAGGTTAACGACTCATGAATAAAAGCTAATCCTACGTCCATTTAGGCTGTATCCTAAAAGTTCATTCATGAGTCAGTTTGCTTTGTTTCTAGGGGGAAGTCCATTATCTATTATTATAACATGTAGTATTCTATATTATGATACATAATAATGAATACTAATAGTAATTATAATTGCCACAATTTATTGGGTACCATATACTTTATATACATTATTTCTATAGCTGACAACAACCCTGAGAGATAGGTACCCATTTTACAGATGAAACTGTGCTTCACCAAGTTCAGGAATGCCCTTTTATTTTTTTTTTTAATTTATTTTTTTTTTATTTCTAGGAGAGAGAGAGAGAGACAGCGGGAGCAGGGGAGGGTCAGAGAGAGAGGGAATCACAGACTGAAACAGGCTCCAGGCTCTGAGCTGGCAGTCAGCACAGAGCCCGACGCGGGGCTCGAACCCACAAACCGTGAGATCATGACCTAAGCAAACATCGGACGCTTAACCGATTAAGCCACCCAGGCGCCCCAGGAATGCCCTTCTAAAAGTACCCAAAGTCAAGTGCATTCCTTGTCCTAAAGACATACCTGCTAAAGGTGCATGACAGGCCACCTCATGACCTCCCTCTATGTTCCTAAGTCCCTTGACCAGCCACAGCCTGCAGGCCCCAGGTGGGTGTCTGATTCAGTGCCAGCCTAACCTGGTTGTGGCCTGCTCTGAAAAGATGAGCCCAGCCAATCTGATTCTCCTTTAGGAATTTGAATGGGGAGGGGTGTCTAGGTGGCTGAGTCGGTAGAGCGTCTGACTTTGGCTCAGGTCATGACTTCATGATCTTACGGTTCGTGGGTTCGAGTCCCATGTCAGGGGACAGCTCAGAGCCTGGAGCCTGCTTCAGATTCTGTGTCTCCCTCTCTCTCTGCCCCTCCCCTGCGCATCTCGTCTCTCTCTCTCTCTCAAAAATAAACAAACATTAAAAAAAGTTTAAAGAGATGAAGGATTATTTTAAGGCTATCCCGGCACAGAAACTACTGGAAGAAAAGTAGGAAAGGTGCGGTGTCTAGCTCCAGAGTGTTCTGCTCCCACCTGGCCGGCTCTCTGCATGTGATTCTTTCTCTCCCACTCCTATTTACCTTGTGTCCTTCCACTACAGTGAAGTCTCTGCTCGCCTGTACTTCCCCTTCACTGGCAGCTCACACGTGACAACGGGCTTCCCTTTCCAATACTCATTCATTAACTCCTTATTGAGTCTTTCGGCCTCAGCTCCAACCCACTTGCTGCTTCTTTCCATGTTTCCCCATTTAAATTCCTTTCTAAAAAAATGTTTATTTTTGAGAGAGTGGGTGCACAAGCAGGGGAGGGGCAGAGAGAGAAGGAGACAGAGAATCCAGAGCAGCCTCCAGGCTCTGAGCTGTCAGCACAGAGCCCAATGCGGGGCTCGAACTCACCAACTGCGAGATCATAAGTGGAACTGAAGTAGGACGCTTAACCGACTCAGACGCCTAGGTGCCCCATTCCTTCATCTCTTGAGCTTATTTGTTTTTTTTTTTTTTTTACAAATAGTTTATTGTCAAATTAGTTTCCACATAACACCCAGTGCTCATCCCCACAAGTGCCCTCCCTCCATGCCCACCCCTCCTCCCCCACATCCACCAGTCCTCAGTTTTTGTCAGCATTCAAGAGTTCTTGAGCTTATTTGAATGAGTGTCAGTTCCTTTCAACCAGAAGAGCGAAATTAGAATACATAGCCCGTGAGTGCTGGCAAGGGGATTCGAGCCACAGTTTGTGGCCTCTGCTCCTGTCACTGCACCCCTTGCTGCATTATAAATGCTGCCCTGGGCTGCCATGGACCTTACTGTATCTGGAAAAGAACCGACAGTGGACCCAGGGTTCCTGAAGACATGCCACCAGTCTTGGTTTGCTTTCAGAGCTGCGTGCGGGAAGGTGCGGGTTAAGAAAGTCTCCGACAACTGGAAGGTATCCAGACATGTCCGCGGCAGAACTCCAGCTTCCAGGGCGGAAGGTGCTAGCTACAGTGGGGACGGGGAGGGGGGTGGGGCAAGGATTGCTTCTTGGCAGTGCAGAGGAGGACAGGGCTCTCTCAGGACGGGAACTGGTCTTCCCCTTACTTGTACCTCCAGTTCTAATACAGTACCTGACTTATATTTGAATGAGTGAATGAGTGATTGATGAATGAATGAGTGAATAAATGAATGGCAGAAGTAGGTCATGGCCCCTCTTTCAACACGAGGGTCATATGGTCTCCCCAAGTTAGGGAACACCTGTGTATGTACCTAAGAAACAATTCATGCAATATGAGTAATGTGTACAGTGACCTTCAGCTTTAAAAATACCAAAGACGATACCATGATGCCCACGATAATGACATAGCTCAGAGACTCCAATTGGACAACTCTCGATTGCATTTGCCCTGTTTACAAAAATACCGCTCCCTTTGTCTTCCTCTGGAGAGAGTGAGGTTTTCATTTTAAGAGGCTGACTAAAAGATGCAGAGGCACTTCCCTGGCAGGCTTCCAAGTGACTCCATCTCTCACAGCGCTCCCCGCTCCCCAGGGCCCCAGCCCAACTGCCTGGGCGGAGCCTCCAGCGCTGGTGTCTGTTGGAGCTACCACAGTGCACTTATCTGCAGCCTGCCAGAAATGCTGTGCTTTTAGGCCCTCCCAGGGCACAGATAACGGCTCTGGCCTTTGCACTGAAGTGACGTCAGAGTTGGTGATTGGCCAGGCCGGTGTGTGTGAAATACAGGCGATGTCTGCCACACTTCTGAGTATGGCCTTTCTTCCAGCCGGGTACCCCAGGGTGTGGGTAAGTCGAAATCTCTGCAGTCTGCCCTGCTGGGTTGTGAAGTGTTCAAAGCCAAGCATTGTGACTCTCCAAGGGCATGACTTAGCAGATTTTGTAATCCTGCTGGGCCTCAGTTGCCTTTTCTGTGAACTAGAGATGGTTTTATCCTATATTATAGAAGGAAAGAAGAATCTAGCCATGACAGGCTGTCGTGGGGCCCAGAAGAGAAAACCTGTCAAGAGTTTCAGTGAGGACGTCCCTGTTTTTATTTCTAACAGCACAATATTTCTTTCACAGACTCAGTGGATATGTTCTGCTATTTAATTGTACCTGTGTAGCCAACAGAAATGTGACTTTAGGGGAAGCGAGCGCCAAAGGAAAGTTTGTCAGACTATATTCCCTTTTTCTTTTTCCCTTCTAGACCCTGACTGCACCTGCCCCATTTGCAGATGAAACCAGCTGCCAGTGCCAAGCACCCCATGAAAAACTGACCATTGCTCAGGCCCGCTTAGGAACACCAGGTGAGGCTGGACTTCTTGTTCTCTGAGTGGCCCCTGTCCTGACAGTTAAAGTAGCAGAGAGGCCCATAAGTATTTGAGTAGCACTCGCTTTCGATCAGAGAGTTGAATTCAGCGATTTAGAGCACAGTGCAGAAGGATGAACGTCTACTCTGATAAACCACACAGTCCGACCACCTTGTGCCAGTTGTGAGAACAGCCTGCACCTGTTTCTTCATGTGCAAACAGGGTCAGTGATCCCTGCCTGCTGCACACAGTTTTGGAGATGACTAGATGTGGTTAAAAACACCAGAGCAGCTTTTAAACCATGAAGCTTTCTACAAACCTAAGCTGTTATAATTATCACCATGTTTAAAAGTCTGTGTTGTAAAAAGTTTCTCCGAGTGTGCCTTAAAGAGCTGGGGCTCTGCGCTAGAAGTTTGTCAATTCATTCACTCCTTTATACCAGAGATGGAGAGGGAAGAGATTGAAAAAGAACTCTCAAGTATCATCTCTGTTTCCCAAGGGCTCAGGCATGCCTCATCTCATTGCGCTTTATGGCAGTGTGCTTTGCAGATTCTGTGAGTTTTACAAATGGAAGATTGGTGGTGGTAACCCTGTGTTAAACAAGTCAACGGGTGCCTTTTTCCCAACAGTATGAGCTCACTTTGTATCTTTGCCACATTTTGGTAACTCTTGCAACATTTCAAACTTTTTCATTATTTTGTTTGTTGTGGTGATCTGTGATCAGTGATTATGACTCACTGAAGGCTCAGATGATGGTTAGCATTTTTAGTAATGAAGTGTTGTTTTTCATTTAGGCATATATATTGTTTTTTAGACATAATGCTATTACATACTTAATAGGCTACAGTGTAGTGTGAGCATAACTTTTTTTTTAATGTTTATTTTGGAGAGACAGAGAGAGAGAGAGAGAGAGAGAGAGACAGCATGAGCAGGGGAGGGTCAGAGAGAGAGGAGACACAGAATCTGAACAGGCTCCAGGCTCTGAGCTAGCTGTCAGCACAGAGCCTGATGTGGGGCTTGAACCCACGAACCGTGAGATCATGACCTGAGCTGAAGTCGGATGCTTAACTTACTGAGCCACCCAGGTGCCCCGAGCATAACTTTTTTTTTAAAGTAATCTCTACACCCAATGCGTGGCTTGAACTTACAACCCTGAGATCAAGAGTCCCATACTCTACCATCTGAGTGAGCCAGGTGCCCCTAAACATAACTTTTATATGCACTGGGAAACCACAAAATGCACTTGACTAGCTTTATTGTGATATTGGCTCTATTGCCATGATCTGAACCTGAACCTGCAATATCTCCCAGGTACAGCTGTAATTAAAGAGACAACTTGATATGAAATAAACCCCCCAAATAATAGGCATGTGTGTGCTTAGCGGTTCAACCTTGCCACACAGATAACTGAAAGTTTTAAAAAGGACAGGTTCGTTTGGCTTGGAGCAGTCAGGCAAGACCTTGTAGCCCACCTGAGCTGATTGTTTTGGGAGAAGATTGGGACTAGAAGATTGGGCAGCAAATGGAAGAGTATTCCAGGCAAGTGGAAAAGGAGTAGTGAAGGCACAGAGAGAGCAAGCTGTGTGGGAATAAATGAGTGTTATTCCAGTTGATTGGGCTGGAGTGAAAAATAAGACTAGTTGAGCAGGTCAGCACAGAGACATTCAAGATGGCACAACTTGATGCTTTCCACCCACCATGCCAAAACCCAGACATCCCAAAGTTAATAGAATCCATGGGACAAAGGACAGTTTGCTTACCAATAATAATAATGCATAGTTATTAAGTGCTTACTATTACTAAGTTCTTTAGATGCATCATTGTCCTTTGACTCTCACTCCTCTATGGGGTTAGAGAAGCCATGAATCTCACACAGTTATTCGGCTAAAGAGCGGCAGTGGTCCTCATGCTAGGGGTGCATCGGAATCACCTGAGGGCTGTCTAAACCAGATGGCTGGGCCTTGCCTCCAGAGTTTCTGATTGAGTCTCAATGGGGTGGGGCTTAAGCACATGCCTCTCTAAACAAGTTCCCAGGTGCTGCTGCTGTAGGGGGACCCGCTTGAGAACCATTGTTAGGTGGTCAAGCAGATTTTGACATCTAACCCGTTGGTGTTCAAGCTTGATCTCTCAACCACTCCACCCTCCCTCCTTCTGAAGAATAGCTTCGAGACAATGAGGTGAGGAAGAGAACAGGAAAAGGGAATAAGCTTTGAGAAAGGCAAGAAGAGACTTGGGGAGGTAGCTCAAAGCAGCTAAACCAGGTGTTCCCAGACTTACATGTGCAAAGAATCACCTGGTAAATTTGTTATAGAAGCTAATTTCCTGCTTGCTCTCCATTACCCGTGAATCTGGGCTAGAGCCCAGACGCCTGCGTTTTTTAACTAACAGCCAGGTGGTTATGAACTTGGTGGTCTACAGACCATACGCTGAGAAATGCTGACCCAAGCAATTAATCTAAGAGCTGCAATGGCAGTCCAGGTGGTTATGAAAGATGAAGACTGAGCTTCAGGCCACAGAAGAAGCGGACCTACTTTTCTAGGGAAAGGGAAGCAGAACTTGCTCTCTATCTGGTAGGTGCTGTGCTCTGTACTCGATCTCACTGGGTGTTTGCACAAACTGGCAGATGGGTAGTACTGTGTCCTTTCTTGAGAACTTGGTGAATGGAAAAGTTGTCAAGTGCCCCAGCTGGCAGACTGGAGCTAGGATTCGCCCCCAAGTCCTTGTTACCTGAAGTCTCTGCCGTGTTTACCACAACGGGCGGCCCTGTGGGGCACAGGCCACAGCCGACCGTGGAGCTCAGGGAAAACACAGGCTCTCAGTCGGAGGGTGGAAAGTGTGTGAACCAGGCAGACAGACAGACAGACTCTGAGCTTCTGTAGTGGCAGGGCTGTCTGCCTTGCTCACTGCTGTTTCTCCAGCACCTAGAGACATTCTTATCAAATACTGTGTGCTCAGTAAATGTTTTGTGAGTGACTGAGTGAATGAATGGGACTTTGGGACAGGAGAAGGAACTTGCCCTCGGGATACAAAAGAGACCTGGGTGTGACGCTCCGAGCCAGCATCAAGCTGATTGGGTGAGACTGGGCACCTGTACCTCGTCTAACCGCCAAGCAGTTTAAACCCTGAGAACCAAGTTAGAGTGAGACGGTGGTACATTTTGAAATATCTGTGTTGTGGGCTCTGCAGAACACAGATCACCACAAGACGGGTGAGATGGAGCAAAGGGGAACTCTTTGTCTTCGAAGAGAAATTCTCCGTTATCCCGGGTAATGACCCTGGGAAATTATCCGAGAGAGTCTGTGATGTTGATGGGCACTGGGGGGGAGGGGGGCTAACTAATTTCTAACTGTGTTAGAAATTCCTTTGTTTAGAATGTCTGACATCCATATTAAAATGCAATGAGATGTTAGTTCTCGGATCACTCACGGGCACCTATTAGTCTTAGAGCATCCTCTAAGAACCACTGTTGTGTTAAAGAGTGGTCCTCCCGTCTGCTTACAATGTCCTGCGTTGTTACAGCAGACCTCACCTGCAAGGTCTCTGATTGAGGAGGTCTGGGTGGGACTCGAGAACTGGCATCTCTAACAAGTTCCCTGCTGTTGCTAATGCTGCTTGTTCTGGGACCTCACTGCCAGAACTGCTGATCAAGAGTAACCGTTGGTAATGGCTGGAGAGCGTGACAGGGAGATTATCCAAATATAATTGTCAGAGCATTGTACTGTTCGTAGAAAAGCTCAGAGGATTTTTAAAAATCTTGCTGTTTGACTACTTTTTAAGAAAACAAAAACATCACTGCTTTTTTGGAGTGTTTTGTAATTTTCAAGACTAGTAGGCAATTACCTTTTTGTGGTGCTGTCTTGAGCGCTCCATCACAAAGACAAAACAGGCACACATTTGGCGTTTATAATGTACTTGAAGATGATAGTTCTAGCTGAAGTCTTTTCTCCTTCACTAGCCCTATTTGATGACTTAATACAATTGCCAACAATATGTTTCACGATCTTACGTATGCCCAAAGAAGGGCTGTTTGGCACCTTGTGGAGGTCGTCTGTGAGGTCACAGGGTGGTGAAGCCACAAGAGCAGGAACACACTAGGGCAACGGGAATTGGCACCTTTGATCTTAGCTCAGCTAGTGCACTTGTATAGCTGTGAACCTGCGTGGTTTCTTCCGTATCCGGAGACCGAGAGTCACTCTGTCTTCACATAAAGGCCACATGATTATTTCATAGGTCCCTTTTCAGTAGAGCTGCCTTTTTTCTTCAAAGGAAATTCAGTTCTAATTGCCAGTTTTCCCTTTCGAAAGGGATTTGTAGTGTTCCATTTCCATGGTGTGTAGTTTGCCAAGTTCATTTTTCAAGAGCTACCTTAATGAATTTTGCCTTATTTGTGTGCACCTGTGCTATAATTATTCTTTAAATATGCTTTTCAAAAAATTTTATGTATTGAAAAAGTAAACATGAATCACTGTCCATAAATGCTGCGCTATAAGTAGAAGGAAATTATAAAGTTTATATAAAGTTATCAAAAGCTTGATAAAATATGTAACTATTAGATCTTTAAAGGTTAATTTTTCTGCCACCCTTCTTACACATCGGTTGTACACAAAAACAGTGCGAGTTACCATAATTAGATGTTTAGTACCAGTTTCTCTTGGTAAAAAGAAATTATATTGGAATGTGGTGTTCTAGAAGGCACCATGAGTTAGAAGAAAGGGCGATGAAGTTTTGTTTGATTTTTTTATTTTTATTTTTAAAAATTTTTTTAATTGTTTGATTTTTTAAAAAAATATTTATTTTTGAGAGAGAGAGAGAGACAAGGGGAGAGGCAGAGAGAGAGAGGGGGACAGAGGATCTGAAGTGGGCCCTGTGCTGACAGCAGAGAGCCACGTGCAGGGCTGAAACTCCCAAACCGTGAGATCATGACGTGAGCCAAAGTCAGATGCTTAAGTGACTGACGCCACGCAGGTGCCCCAGTGAAATTTGGTTTGTACTCGGTTTTCACCCAAGTTTGGTTGTATGATATTGAGTAAGCTACTTAAGTTGGCTGAGCTTCTGTTGCCTTTCTATGAAATAAAGACCACTCTACCACATACGTCACAGAGTTGATGAAAAGATTAAGCGGAAGATACATGCTTTGTAAATCATACGGACTTTTAAAGAATTGTTTAAATGTAGGTTAGTAGCCATAATCACAAATGGATAGTCACCCTTTTGTTGCTGTCTCAGTGTGAAGCAGTACCAAGAAATGCCATAACACGACCCACAAATACGTGAATTCACATGTAATGCAGTTGGTGATTGACCCCTATCTGATTGTATGGTAGGTGTATGTTTAACTTTTTAACCAACTGCCAAAGTGCTTTCCAAAGTGATTGTATCATTTTACATTCCCACCAGCATTGGTTTGAGAGTTCCAGTTGCTGTGTACGCCCACCAATAATTGGTATGGTCAATATATTTTTAAAAAATTTTTAATGTTTGTTTATTTTTGAGAGAAACATAGAGCACAAGCCGGGGAGAGGCAGAAAGGGAAACAGAATCCAAAGCAGGCTCCAGGCTCTGAGCTGTCAGCACAGAACCTGATGCGGGGCTGGAACCCCTGAACTGTAAGAGCATGACCTGAGCCAACGTCAGGTGCTTACTCTACTGAACCACCCAGGCGTCCCGGTATGGTCAATATATTTTTAAATTCTTAGCCATTCTAGGGACATGAAGTAGTATATCACTCCAGCTTTAATTTACATTTCCCTGATAACCAATGATATTGAAGATCTTTTCATGAGCTTATTTGTCATCTATGTATACATATTTTTGATGAAGTGTCTGTTCAGTTTTCTTGCCCTTTTTAAAATGAGGTATTCGTCTTGAGTTTTGACAGTTCTTTTGTATTCTAGCTAAAAGTCTTAGATAAACATTTTGCAAATATTTTCTTCCATTCTATGACTTCCCTTTGCATTTTTGTAAAAATGTGAAGATGTGAGTTTGAAGTAAGGTCCAGTTGTTCATTAATTTTTTTTTTTTTTTTTGGCTTAATGGTGTGTCCTTTTGGGCCCTATTCAGGAAATGTTGCCAAACCCATAGTCATTAAGCTTCTCTTCTGTTTTCTTCTAGAAACTTCACAGCTTTAGCTCATATGGTCTATGATCCATTTGGAGTTAATTGTCACATATGGTGTGAGATGTGAGGCAGGCATAGCCCCCTTATCAATTTCATTTGTGTATAAGTGCTGAATAAGTTACAAAAATTTGGAGCATAAGATCCAAGCAGTTAAAATAATCAGATTTCCCCATAGCACTATACCATCATCATAATTTGTATCTCTGATTCTCAAGCACATATTCAGCATCATTTTGATGTTAGGTGTAGTTTATTAAATTGAAATTATTTGAAACCTGGCAATCAGCCTGTGGTGTACATATGTACATTTTACCAGAACATCACATTTACCTGACAGACTTACTCTGTCAGCTAAGGATTAACAGGAATTTATTTGGAATACTTCTAAAAATTTATAATAGTCTGTGGACAGAAAATTTATAATGCCATTGTGTTCATTTTCTATGCTGCATAACATACTGCCACAGAATTAGTGGCTTAAAACAATGTAGATTTATTATGTCATAATTTCTGTGGGCTGGGAGCCCAGCTTAGCCACATCTTACTTCTGCTCAGTGTCTCACAAGTTTGTATTCAATGTGTCACCCGAGGCCCATTTCTCATCTGGAGGCTTGATGGTGATCGATCTGGTTCTCACACAGGTTGTTTGCTTGCAACGGTAAACTAAAGATCTAGGTTTTTGCTGCTTGTCAGCTAGACGCCACCCTCCACCCCTAGAGGTCACCTGCAGTTCCTCGCTGTGGCCCCCTCACAACATGATAGCTTGCGTCTTCAAAGCCACCAAGAGAGAAAGAGTGAGTGCTAGCAGTATGGAATCTTCTATACATTAAGACGATTATAGGAGTGCCATCCATCATCTTTGCCATATTCAACTGGTTAGAAATAAGTTCCAGATCCCGCTCACATTTCAAAGGGAGGAAATCACACAAAGGCATGAACACGGAGGGGCAGGGGTCCCTGGGAGCCACTGTAAGGTCTCTCCACCATGGCCATGGAATAGGTGTGTTCTCTCTTGGGAGCATCACGAAGCCCCCAGCTTCACAGGCCAGTGGTTCCCACTATAAATGCCCTGGAGTGGGGCACCTGAGTGGCTCAGTTGGTTAAGCATCCAACTTCGGCTCAGGTCATGATCTCACGGTTCGTGGGTTCGAGCCCCACGTCGGGCTCTGTGCTGACAGCCAGCTCAGAGCCTGGAGCCTGTTTCAGATTCTGTGTCCCCTCTCTCTCTCTGACCCTCCCCTGCTCACGCTGTCCCTCTCTCTCAGAAATAAATAAAACATTAAAAAAAAAAATAAATGCCCTGGAGAATTCCCAAATGCCTAAAAGGATGTCCAGAAAAACCTGAAACGAGAGTAAAACAAATAAACATACAAACTAAAAAAAAAAAGCCACAGTGTATTAAAAAATACTATATAGCATTTCAAACGTACACAAAAGTAGAACCATATAATGAACCTTCGTGTGTCTGTTATCGATACCTAACACCCACCCACCAGTGCCAGTCTGGCCCCTGAGCACCCACATCCACTGCCCGCTCTTGAATTATTTGAAACAAAGTCGTAGGCTTTCTATCATTACATCCATAAGTAGGTCTGTGTAAATGTCTTAACCACTATACCATTATTGCACCTAAAAAATAACAGTAATTCTTTAATATCGCCAAACAAGCAGTGTTCCAATTTCCAGTTATCCCATGTCATCATTTATTTATAGTTTGTTTGAACCTAAATCCAAATAATGTCTGTACATTCAGTATGGTGGTAAGTGTTTTAAATCTGAAATCTGTAGAGCCACTTCCATCTTTTCTTTGTCTTTTCTTTCCCCCCTTGAAGTGCTCATTTGTTGAAGAGCTTGGTTCTGGGGGGAGGGGGTTTGGTCCCGCATGGTTTCCCAGTCTGGAAATTGCTGACACACTACAATTTGAAAAAGTGAGCTTATTGCAAAATCAACCCCATAAATACATTTCAAAGATTTACTAAATGGTCTTTCTCTTGGTAATTATGTCATCTTTCTTTACTTTTCTTTCCCCCCTGCTTCCTGAATTCATTTATCTTGATCACCTCTGAATCAATAACAAAAAGTTTTGCAAAACTGCCATCTGCTTTCCCCTGGGATTTATATCTTAAAACAAATTTTCCTCAATTGAATTCAAATTCAATAAGAGCATTGAAATCAAGGATCCCTCATTAGACAGTTTGTTATTTCAAAGCGTTTTCTATTTACCATGCCTTGTTTAGAATCCGGCATAATCCTGTGAAGGCAATTCTGTTTGTTCAAGATGGTGTATAATTGGGAATAATTGCAACTCCCTATCTGACATAAAGTCTCTTGAGTTTTTTTTATTAGAAAAATTTAATTTACTAGAAACATTGTACCATCTGAATCTATTAATGGAACATTCCTTTTCATTTATATTCACAATTAATGAGGTTATACTACATCAAGAAATGATCACAATTTTAAATCTATCTTAAATATCATTCGAATAACAGAAATTTGCTTTGGTTTTTTTGATTTTTTACAACATCATTAGAATACATGCAGGTAGTTTTAAAAGTCAGTAGGAATCTTAGGCTTATAAAAAACAAAACAAAAAACAAAACAAAAAAAACTACCCTAACGACTCAGCAGCTGCTTTCCCTGCCTGCCCTAACCCTGGTTCTTGTTTCTGGTAGACACTCAGCATCTGACAGTCACCCTTCGAAAATGTCATGGACCTCTCTCATCTACTCTCATTGCCTCTCTTGTTTCCTCTGCCCTTGGGGAATTGGACCTTTTAATTTTTTAAAACTGGGGGGGGATTGTACCTTTTTAATTCTTTCTCTGTAATTCTTTTGGTATTTGGGAGGAAGTGGAGCTAAATATGGGTATGTTCAGTTTGCCATATTTAGCTTATAGTTGGCCATATTTTTACTTTCTAGTTTGTTGAGAGTCCAGAATGGGTAAAACTTGTCACCCAAGTCCTCTACCTGCTGTGTCTCCATCTTGCTAGAGGGGGTAGGTCTTTGGGCTGTCTCAGCCACGTGTCCTCCTGTAGTTTCTGGTACAGTTTCCTGGCTCCCAGGAGCTGTGGTAAAGTGTGTGTGTCCCTCTTCATCATGAAATGGCACTTGCCGGAATACCATATGCCACAGCGAGAATGTCTCTTGAGGCTGCTTTGCTCTTGACCTTTCTCTCTCAGAGGGACTGTAGTGTTGGTCGCTGGCCAGCAACACTGAGGACCACCCCCACATGTAACTTTGGCACCCTGACTCTTCTCTTTTTGGGGCACACACCCTGCCCCCATCTCTTAGGATGCTAGAGAGGTTACGTAGTGGCCTTGGTGCAGGGTATACTGGTAAATGTTGACCAGTTGGCCCTCTGGAGGGAAATAAGTCCAGCTTTGTAGCACTTGCCAATTTCTGTGCTGTAAATAGTACCCCAGCTGGCTTCAGGCTACCAAAGTGACTTGGAGCTGGGAGGAAAGGTACACACCTGTCCCTTTGAGCAGAATGAGTTGACTCCAGCACAACGCTGCCTTTGGGGATGGGTCTTGGGAGCCTTCATTCAGAACTGCCAGACTCAAGAATCAAGTAATTTCATGTACCAATAAGGGACCCATGGTACATAGACCTTGTGTTTAATCCAGGGAAACTTTCCTACAGTGCTGTACTGACGATGGAAGAATCCGGTAACTGGGCTTCCTTATTCCGAAGTTACGTTGATGATATTTTCTTTCTCCCACAGTTGACCGGCCTGTCAGAGTTTATGCCGATGGAATATTTGACCTCTTCCACTCAGGTCATGCAAGGGCACTTATGCAAGCAAAAACCCTGTTTCCCAACAGTTACTTGTTGGTAGGAGGTAAGATTTGCATTTTCTCTTTGTCTAGAAAATTCCTTGATAATGTGCTTCCTCAAAAGGACCCCTTTCAGAGTTCCATTATTAAAATCTCACATTGTTATTACTCCCAATTCAACCGATACTGGCTCACTTGTTGGCTGCCTGAAATTTAAAATGATGTTTAAAAAGGCATGGGGGAAATTACTTCAAGGGATTATACACCACTGATTCCCAGAGAGGGACAGACTAATAACACCATCACACGCAACGGCTTCATGTTTTCCACTAATGCCTTTCTTCTTGTGATTGAGGCATGATCCAATTTCTGTTCCTAAACTTTTCTAGAGGGTTAGGGGAAAAGTAATATTATTCTGATTTCAAATCGTAGAGAGCTGAGGGACTTAAGGGTGATTAAGGGTAAACAGGGTCATTGTCTGTTTCCTTTGTGTGGCCCACAGCGTTTAGGATGATGCGCTAACAGTAGTGGCTTACAGCAACCCCATTTAATGGGATTTACATACAGTGTGTTAAAGAAATGGAGATTTACATGCCTGGGTGATCCTAGTTCACAATGAAGGAAATGAGTTAGTTCATAAGCTTCTGGAAGAGGGGTGGTTAGATGTGGAATGAAATTTTCCTCCTCTAGAAGGCCTACAGAATAGTACCTGTCTAGGGAGCCCTGTATCTCACCTCTGTAGCTTCTAGAAGCACCATATCCTTTCACTGTAATCGGATTTTATGCCATTACGTGAATTAGGTGCCATCGACCCTTACGCCTCTACTTTGAAGGAAAAGGTGCTGGGGCGCCTGGGTGGCTCGGTCGGTTAAGCGTCCGACTTTGGCTCAGGTCATGATCTCAGAGTTCATGGGTTCGCGCCCCGCATCGGGCTCTGTGCTGACAGCTAGCTCAGAGCCTGGAGCCTGCTTCCAATTCTGTATCTCCCTCTTGCTCTGACCCTCCTCTGTTCACGCTGTCTCTCTCTCTCTCAGAAATAAATGAAAAACATCATAAAAAAATAAAACTGAAGGAAAAGGTGCTGGTAAGAGGCTGTGCCTCTCATTGTTAAAAGTATTTTGTTAACCTTCTGCAAATTTAAGACTGTTTGGATATTTGAGAGGCACCTTTCTGTAGATTTTATTGAGGATGGTGACCACGTGGTTACTGAATGAAGTTCTTTCCAGGAGGAAGAGATGATAAAGGCAATGATTACTGGACAAGTCCTGCAGAGGAAACCCAAGGCAGGCAGAGAACCCATCTCTTCTTCATTTCTTTTTATCTTGAGTGGAAAGCCATTTCTGGAATGAATACCACCTTCCAGAGTATGGTCCTGGGCTGCTGAGGCCCCTGGGAGACCTCTGCAGTATTTTGGTGACCCAAGTTTAGAGGTGGTTAGATGTGGGTCACACTTAACGGGAACACTAGCCACGGCTCTAGGTGATCACATTAGAGGTGACAGAGGGGCATGGTATTGGAGCTCAGTCACCACGAGTGGCATTGCCATGGCAAACACATTGTGGGAAAAGTGTGGACAAGAGAAAGTACTGTCTTCCCTTGGTGTGTGTGGTAGTTGCCTTCCTCCAAAATTCAGCCTTTATCACAGCTATTCCAGAAATACTGTGTAATTATATGTAAAACTAAGTTCTAGACTCAAATGATTTTAAATAATTATGCAAGGACCCTCAGAAACCCTGCGCGTCATGGCAGAAAGCGCCTACGGAGCTGCCCCACCCCTTCTAAGATGTTTAGCTTCATGGGCACCCTTCCCAATAAATGCCAGTAGCTGTCTCCAGTCATTGTGACAACCAAAAATGCCCCACAAATTGCCAAACATGGCTTCCTAGGGGATGATGAGGCCCTTGTCTTAGACTAGGAGTCCACAAACTTTCCTCCCCACAGACCCCAAAAGAATTTTGAAAAATGATATACCTTCTTGCAAATTTTGAAGTTGACATCTAAAATTTGCTACCCTAAGTTTAAATACTTATGAAAGATGTAATTTCTGTAAGATTATAAATATTGACCTTTTCAAAAACCAATATACTTTTCAAGGGAAGTTTCATGTTCACAGCAAAATTGAGCAGAAAGTACAGAGGATTCCCATATACCCCAACATGTCTAGCCTCCGCCATTATCGGCATCCCACACCAGAGGGATACATTTGTTAGAGTGCACAGAACCCACACTGACACGTCACATCATGCAAAGTCCATAGTGTACATTAGACTTCACTATAGGTGTTGTACACTCTGTGGGTTTTGGAAAATCTATAATGACATGTATCCACTATTGGAATATTGTACAAAATTAGGTTTACTGCCCTAAAAATTCTCTGTGCTCTGCCTATTCATCCCTTTGTACCCCCAGCCCATGGCAACCACTTCTTACCATCTCTATAATTTGTTTTTTTCCAAAATGTCATATAATTCGTAGTATATAGTATGTCCCCTTTTCAGGTTGGCTTTTTTTCACTTAGTAATATGCATTTAAAGTTCCTCCATGTATTTCATGGCTTGTTCACTTCTTTGTAGTGCTGGATAATACTCCAGTGTCTGGATGTACCATAGTTAATCCATTTACTTACTGAAGGTCACCTTAATTGCTCCCAAGTTTTGGCAATTATGACTAAAGCTGCTATAAACATCCATGTGGAGATTTTTATGTTGACATAGGTTTTCAACTTCTTTGCCAAGGAGCATGATTGCTGGGTTGTATGTTAAGAGCATGTTAAGTTTTGTAAGAAAGTGCCAAACTGTTCCAAAGTGGCTGTACCATCTTGCATTTCCTGCAGCAGTGCATGATAATTCCCATTTCTCCATATCCTCACCAGCATTTGATGTTGGTATTTTGGATTTTGGCCACTTTAATAGGTATATGGGGATATCTCACTGTTGTCTTCTTTTACAATCTTTGGTGACCTATGATGTTGAACATCTTTTATGTGCTTACTTGCCATCTGTGTATCTTTTTTAGTGAGGTGTGTGTTCAGATCTTCTGTCATTTTTTAATCTGGTTGTTCATTTTCTTATTGTTGTGTTTTAAGTGTTCCTTGTATAGTTTGGATAGCAGTCCTTTATCTCTTTTCAAAGATTTTCTCCCAGTTTGTGGTCTGTCTGCTCATTTCCTTGACCTTATCTTTCACAGAGTCACAGTTTTTTTTTAAATTTTAACTAAGTCCAGTTTATCAATTGTGTCTTTGGTGTTGTATCTCAAAAATCACTGCCATACCCGAGTTCATCTAGGTTTTCTCCTAGGAGATTTATATTTGGGCATTTTACATTTAAATCTGTGATCCATTTTGAGATAATTTTTGTGAAGAGTATAAGGTTTGTGTCAAGAGTAATTTTTTTTTTGCATGTGGATGTCTAGTTTTTATCACCATTTGTTGAAAAGACATAGTCTTTTCATGGTCACGGTATATAATTCTTTTGATACATTGTTGGATTTATTTTCTGTTGGAGAGTTGTGTGTCTATGTTCATGAGAGAACTTGGTCTGAGTTTTCTTGGAATGTCTTTGTTTGATTTTGGTATTCGGGTAATGCTGGTCTCATTTGAATGATTTAGGAGGTATTCCCTCGGCTTCTGTCTTCTGGAAGAGATTATAGAGAATTGTTATAGTTTATTCCTTAAACGTCTGGTAGAATTCACCAGTGGACTCATCGGGGCTTCTTGTTTTCTCTTTTGGAAGGTTATTAGATATTCACATTTTAATAGATCTAGGCCTATTCATTTTTTTTTATGTTTTATTTATTTCTAGGAGAGAGAGAGAGAGAGACAGTGTGAGCAGGGGAGGGTCAGAGAGAGAGGGAGTCACAGACTGAAACAGGCTCCAGGCTCTGAGCTAGCTGTCAGCCCAGAGCCCGATGCGGGGCTTGAACCCATGAACCATGAGATCATGACCTGAGTCAAAGTTGGACGCTTAACTGACTGAGCCACCCAGGCACTCCACCTACATTGTTTTCTTTATCCCTAAAGAACTTTTATTTTAAAGAAGAAATTTTCAAAATATTTCTTGCAAGGCAGGTCTCCTAGCAACAAATTCCCTCAGTTTTTGTTTGTCTGAGGAGGGCTTTATTTCTTCTCTTTTGAAGGATAATTTTACAGGGTACAGAATTCTAGGTTGGTTGGGGTTTTTCTCTCAACACTAAATATTTCACTCCATTCTCCTCTTGCTTGCACTGTTTCTCTGGAGACATCATTGTAATTTTTATCCTTGTTCCTCTATAGGCATAGTGCCTTTTCTGTGTAGCTTCCCTTGAGATTGTTATTCTTTGGGATTTTGCCTATTCCCTGTTGTCTTGCATTTAAATGAGATGAGTGGGATTTTGTGATTTGTGGATGAATATATTACTGCTAGAATGAGACAGGGTTTAACATTGATTTTATTCCTATTTTTCCTTCTTATAGATACAAGTGCTGAAATATTTTGTTTACACAAATATTTAGATGGGAATGGAAAAAATTTGTTAGAGTGATGACACTCAGTCTTTGAACTCTTGAGTTATTTGCCATGTATCACAAAAATAATTTATTGTCAAGAAAATAATTTTAATGGTCTATCAAGTGACAGTTTATTAAGGTCCTTTTTGGAATTTGATGCAAGCGATGGATTAGAAAAG
This sequence comes from Proteles cristata cristata, assembly GCA_017311185.1. Taxonomy (NCBI): domain Eukaryota; kingdom Metazoa; phylum Chordata; class Mammalia; order Carnivora; family Hyaenidae; genus Proteles; species Proteles cristata. The sequence goes on from JAESUZ010000908.1 coordinate 94,763, forward strand.
ACCCGACCCACAGGAAGATGTGTTCCAAGCTGTTAGAATCATTGGCTTGCGTTCTTTCTGGGAAGTATAACTAAAAGGCTTTACCAAGACTTACCAAATGGTTCTTAATTCTAACCTTGACTCTTACTTAAAGCAACTCATGTAACCAAATACACTGAGAAAGGGTTGGGAAAATGGAAATATTGGTAATTTCATTACACTGTTGTCAATCCAATACTTTCTGACAAAATGTTTTTATCATTTTCTTAAAACTTAAAAAACAAAAATCCTTGGGGTTGCGGTTTTCATCTACTAAGTCTGCAGAAAACACTGTCTAACCTAATTGGTAAAGCTAGTCCTCACTGTCAAACCTGCTGAAAACCTAGAAACTAAGAAAAAGCCTTTTCACTTCAAATATGTTAATGTATTTCAGGAAACTTTATAAAAACCACTGAGAAATACATTATAAAATGCATTGTATAAAATAGAGTCCACCAAGATTAAAATGATATAGCTCTAATATAATAAGTTACAAACGACAACAAATCACTATGGTTAATTTATAGTAATGCAGGGGCACCTGGAGGGCTTAGTCAGTTGGGCATCCGACTTTGGCTTAGGTCGTGATCTCACGGTTCGTGGGATGAAGTGCCACGTCAGGCTCTTTGCTGACAGGTAGCTCAGAGCCTGGAGCCTGCTTCAGATCCCGTGTCTCCCTCTGCCTGATCCTCCCCTGCTCACGCTGTCTCTCTCCCTCCGAAATAAATAAAACATTAAAAAATTTTTGGAAAAAAATTTATAGTAATACAATGTAATTTATAAGTAAAATAATAACATATTTAAAAGGAGAGGCATATGGTAAAAAGACCTGTTATTCCTTCTCTAAATATTGATGGGTGTGTGTAAACTAAACTCTGGTGTTTGGCTTTTGGGGAAAAATAAAATCAAATGTAAAAATCAGTAATGACTTCTCTTTATTAGACACCATGGGAATACTTTCCCTATGTATTTAAGAATACAAAAGGGAATATACTATTAAAAAAATAAACTGGCACTAGCTATATTGTGTTAGGAGAAAGTATAAAATAATACACCTTTTAGAAGAAGAACTAGGATAATGGTTATCTGTAAATGGAATAAATATAATGTGATCTGATAAAATAGATTTTTAACTTCCTTTTATTTATTTATTTACTTAGTTTTTTAAATATTTTCTTTATTTCTAGGAGAGAGAGAGAGACAGCGTGAGCAGGGGAGGGTCAGAGAGAGAGGGAGTGACAGACTCTGAAACAGGCTCCAGGCTCTGAGCTGGCAGTCAGCACAGAGCCCGACGCGGGGCTCGAACCCACGAACCGCGAGGTCATGACCTGAGCGAAAGTCGGACGCTTAACCGACTAAGCCACCCGGGCGCCCCTCATATGCGTTATTTTAAAAAGGAAGTTAAAATCTGGGGCGCCGGGTGGCTTAGTCGGTTAAGCGTCCGACTTTCGCTCAGGTCATGACCTCGCGGTTCGTGGGTTCGAGCCCCGCGTCGGGCTCTGTGCTGACTGCCAGCTCAGAGCCTGGAGCCTGTTTCAGAGTCTGTCACTCCCTCTCTCTCTGACCCTCCCCTGCTCACGCTCTCTCTCTCTCTCCTAGAAATAAAGAAAACATTAAAAAAAATTTAAAAAAAATAAAATAAAATAACGCATATGAAATCTGAAAAACATGTAAAAGTTTTATCTATGTGTTTATTCCAATGTATTTTGAAAAAAATGATAATTCTAGAAAATATTCCAGTTACATTTCTAAAAGGCCGTGGTATCAGCCTGTGCAGTTTCGCCTTGTTGAGATGATTTTGAAGTGACTAGCTGGCAGAAATGCTTACTCTTAACTAAAAGAGAAAAGGGGTTTCTAGGATTCACCGTGAGTGTTGAGAATAGCTGGGAAAATGCTTAGCCTTCACTATATGAAAAAGCCATTTTTGGCATCCAATATTTCTTTCCATTGCTCCTTTTGCTTTGAATTCCTGGGTCTTATCATTCAAGATCCGCGTGTCCTTTGACGATAGTTAGGGTAACAAAAAGGCAAAGTTGTTAGGCAAGAGTTGGCACTATTCCCCACCCTACCATAGTTTGCAACACCTGGCTTTAGCTGTGACAAACGTCTGAAGACTGGAAGCTTTTAGAAGTTCATGGTGTTCGCAGCAGTCATTAAGCACAGTTTCCCTTTGGGTTGGCCTGAAGCCTTAACTCCCTGCCCCTTGCAGTGCAACACGGTAAGATTTGGATGGTGTCTTTCTTTTGCATAGTGGAGTAAGGATGGTTTTGGACACACAGGCTTTCTCTGGGACCATTAATTTTAAGAAAGCATACCCTTGGGGGGTGCCTGGGTGGCTTAGTCGGTTAAGCGTCCGACTTTTCGCTTAGGTCATGATCTCGCGGTTCTTGGGTTCGAGCCCCGCGTCGGGCTCTGTGCTGACTGCCAGCTCTGTATCTCCCTCTCTCTCTGATCCTCCCCTGCTCGCTCTCTCTCTCTCTCTCTCCTAGAAATAAATAAAAACATTAAAAAAAGAAAAAGAAAAAGAAAGCATACCCTTGGGGGGCACCTGGGTGACTCAGTCGGTTAAGCATCCGACTTTGGCTCACGTCATGATCTCGTGGTTTGTGGGTTCGAGCCCCGCGTCAGGCTCTGTGCTGACAGCCAGCTCAGAGCCTGGAGCCTGTTTCAGATTCTGTCTCCCTCTCTCTCCGACCCTCCCCTGCTCATGCTGTCTCTCATTCTCTCTCTCTCAGAAATAAATTAAAAAACAATAAAATAAAGAAAAAAGAAAGAAAGCATACTGTTGGAAGTTATGGATCTGAAAACTGAGTCCTTTAAAGCTTCCTTTGTTTGGATATCATTTGAAAAGTCTTTGTGTATCCCCACTGGTATGCATGCCCTAGTCTGAAGACCATTACCTTTAGACTATCTTTCTTGAGTGTCACAAACCATCTTAATGGCAGACGGTTCTATACTGAGGAACGATAGGGAGTGTTTTACAAATAGGTATTTTGTGTTGTTCGAAAGACTGGCTCTTAACAATGTGTGTCCTCAGCAAATAAAATACTTATGGGAAATTCAAAGAACCTGCCCTGTTAATTGTGGGACCCCTGACCTCTATGGGTAGGTTTGTCATAGGGGTTCCCCTGGGTGGAGCAAGGGCTTTGCTCATGAAACCACTGTGGTCAGGGTAAGTGCACAGAAAGGTTCTTGGCATAATACTGGGATTTGGTAGAAATAATTGATTCAAAGACCAGAAACTGTGATAAGTGGAAGTACTACAATCTACTTCTCAACCTGAGGCAATAACAGGCACAAAATGTCATGGTTTTGTACAGTGATTACAATACTTGGATTTCTAATTTTTTAAGCATTATAACCAGTACTACTTTGAAAATTCATTTATGGGGCGCCTGGGTGGCTTAGTCGGTTAAGCATCTGACTTTCGCTTAGGTCATGATCTCGCGGTTCGTGGGTTCGAGCCCCGCGTCGGGCTCTGTGCTGACTGCCAGCTCAGAGCCTGGAGCCTGTTCCAGTCTGTGACTCCCTCTCTCTCTGACCCTCCCCTGCTCACGCTGTCTCTCTCTCTCTCCTAGAAATAAATAAAACATTAAAAAAAAAAGAAAGAAAATATAAAAAAAAAAAAAAAGAAAAAAAAGAAAATTCATTTATGTAAGCTTACCTTGTTGACATTATTTTAAGGAATTGAAACTATTGATTGTAAAGCCCTTTTTTCTTTTTAATTTCAAAACTAACATGGGGGGCACCTGGTGGCTTAGTCGGTTAAGCATCCGACTTTCACTTAGGTCATGATCTCATGGTTCGTGGGTTCGAGTCCCGCGTCGAGCTCTGTGCTGACTGCCAGCTCAGAGCCTGGAGCCTGTTTCAGAGTCTGTATCTCCCTCTCTCTCTGACCCTCCCCTGCTCATGCTGTCTCTCTCTCTCCTAGAAATTTAAAAAAACAAAACAAAACAAACTAACATGGGGCGCCTGGGTGGCTAGTTGGTTGAGCATCCGATTTTGGCTCGGGTCATGATCTCCTGGTTTGTGAGTTTGAGCCCTGCTTTAGGTTGTCTGCTGTCGGCGCAGAGCTCACTTCTGATCCTCTGCCCCACACCTCCCCTGCTCGTACTTTCTCTCTGTCTCTCAAAAATAAACATTAAAAAAAGGTAACATCATTTAACAATAAACAACAGGTGTTGGTGAGAATGTAGAGAAAGGGGAATCCTTTCCTACTGTTGGTAGGAATTCAAACTGGTGCAGCCACTCTGGAAAACCGTATGAAGTTTCCTCAAAAAGTAAAAATAGAACTATCCTATCCTCCAACAATTGCACTACTAGTTTTTTTTTCTCAAAGATTACAAAAATCCTAATTCAGAGATACATGCACCCTGATGTTTATAGCCACATTATCTACAATAGCCAAATTAAGAAAAGGGCCCAAGTGTCCATCAACTGATGAATGGATAAAGAAGATGAGGTATATACAGACAATGCAATATTATTCAGCCATAAAAAATAATGAAATCTTACCATTTGCAACAACATGGATTGAGCTAGACAGTATTAGGCTAAGTGAAATAAGTCCAAGAAAGAAATCCCATATGATTTCATTCATATGTGGAACTTAAGAAACAAGACAGATGAACATGGGGATGGGGGGAGAGAGAGAGACAACCAAGAAACACATTCCTGAAACTCCTATTACACCTGAAACTAATATTACAGTGTTAACTAGAATTTGAATAAAAATTTAAATAATAAAATACAAAGTTAATATCATTTAAAAGCAAGTCAAGAAATTAAAATTTATATTAGAATTTTTTTTCCTCAGGGCGCCTGGGTGGCTCAGTCGGTTAAGCGCCCGACTTCGGCTCAGGTCATGATCTCACCATTCGTGGGTTCGAGCCCCGCATCGGGCTCTGTGCTGACAGCTAGCTCAGAGCCTGGAGCCTGCTTCAGATTCTGGGTCTCCCTCTCTCTCTGACCCTTCTCTGCTCATGCTGTCTGTCTGTCTATCTGTCTCTCTCTCTCTCTCTCTCTCAGAAATTTAAAAAAAAATTAAAAGAATTTTTTTCCTAAAATACTTTTTTAATGTTTTATTTATTTCTGAGAGAGAGGGAGAGAGAGAGAGAGAGAGAGAGAGACAGCATGAGCAGGGGAGGGTCAGAGAGAGAGGGAGACACAGAATCTGAAGCAGGCTCCAGGCTCTAAGCTGTCAGCACAGAACCCGATGTGGGGCTAGAACTCACTGACCGTGAGATCCTGAGCTGAGCCGAGTTCTGACACTTAACTGACTGAGCCCTCCAGGAGCCCCCCTAAAATATTTTTTAAAGACAGAAGTCACCAAACGCCTATTTCTACCTCATAGGAGTGGAATAAAAAAATAATAACAATAATGATAACACCATTCCTGGTATAGTAGACATAAAAACTACTCCATAAACTTGGGCTTATGCTCTCTTGTATTTCAATTAAAATTAAATATTCCGCTAAGACTCTGCTTTGCCTGACTGGTGGGAAATAGTCTCTCAGTCCTTTTTGGGCTCACTTCACCTCTGCAGAGTCAAACAAGATGTTAAAATATTTGCAGAAACAAGAGAGGGATTTCCAGTCTTGAGCCCAGCACCTCAGAGCCTGTGCAAGGTGAGGCACCTGCAGTGTGTGGAATCACAGTGCCCAGGGCACCATGGTGTCATCCCTCGTGAGGCTCTGCCGCTGGCCCTTGCTGGTTGTAGGATCCTCAGACTTTTGGCCTCTTCCTCACTTGGAGGAATCATCTCTCTTTGTCTCTTTCTTTACAGAATTCCTCTAAGGAGTTCTGGCTTGGAGAAAAGAGCAGCCAGGAAGTCAGGCATGTGTATCAGCAACTTGAACTTCACAACTTCCATGGGGGGAGTCTGTACCAAGAGGCCGGGCACCTGCTTGGAGTGGGAACAGGAAGATAGCCCCAAACACAAATGAATATCCCCAGTAATGGTTTTGTACTATTCATTATCATTGGAAAATTAATTATTGGGTATTACTCTTTTCTCAGATCTTCATATTTAATTTTCAAAACTGTGCCATGTTAAAGACAGTTGATGGAATCTTAAGAGGCTTTGAGTAATTTTCCCAGGATCAAGGAACAGAGCTGTAATTAGAACCCAAGTCTGTTTGGTTCCAAAGTTGATTCCTTATGTTACATTTTATCTCCTATAGTGTACTGGTAATACTTCATTTTGAACACATTGAGCTGCCCGTATAGGTTAGCTACAGTATGAGCTCCCACATAACTCAGTGAATTCGTCCACGGAGCACCATTGCTCAGAGTTCCCCATCTGGTTGTCAGTGTGCATTTGCCAAGACTCATGAACAACAGTGCTGCTTTGGGCGTAATTAATGTTTAGACAATAACTGGTCAGCATGTTCAGCTGCTTCTTGAGGTCACTCCTGGGATATGAAAATAGGACCCCGGGTTGACATAAACATCCTGTTTATTTTCTTCATGCTCTGTCAGGAGGCCATTATTTCGGTCATCTAGAAGTTATACCAAATTGCTCAGGTGCAGGTTCAAAACAGGTGAGGATATGGCCCAGCCTCATTTTGTGGTATTTACCATAGAAAATTGATGGGTCTGAAATCCATTTCTGCTCCATATGATTCTTGAGGTAGTGTTTTAATAAAGTCCTAACTGAACACTTAAAAAGTCTTAGATTAGTGTTTAAACTGTGTATCTTGGCCCATAAATAACTCCCATTTATGGAGTCAAAAGCCAATGAATTCATTAAATCAGTATAACATAGTCATTATGGCCCTACTCTCTGCCATCCGCCACCCTCCCAAACTGAGTTATGGGTGATTCAAAAACAGGCTGGGCTCTTTCCTCAAGATGTTCATGATATGCTTCAGGGGCTTTTGAATGTTGCATACATCAGAATTACCCCTGAAGCTTGTCCAAAATAGAGCTGCCTAGGCCCTACTCTAGACTCCGTGTCTTAATTCATTTGGTCTGCTCTAACAAGACACCCCAGACTGGCTAGCTTAAAAACAACAGAAGTTTACCTCTCACAGTTCCTGGAAGCTGGGAAGTCCAAGGAGCTAATATGGTATCCTTCTAGTGAGGGCCCTCTTCCTGATTCATAGCTCTTGCCCTTCTTGCTGTTTGCTCACATGGTCAAACATTCTAGGGAGCTCTTTGGAGTCTCCTTTATAAGGCACTGATCGCATTCCTGAGGGTTCCAACCTCAAGACCTAAGCATCCGCAAAGGCCTACCTCCTAAATATCCTCACCTTTGGAAGTTAAGATTTTAACAAATGAATTTGGGGGGAGGCATTCAGACCATAGCACCCAATGAATCAAAATCTTGGCGAGTGGGACCTAAGCATCTTTATATTTAGCATGCTCCTGTGGCGACTCTGATACTCATCAAGGTTTTTGAGTCCCCCACGTGGTTGATGGTGTTGGGGTCACATGAACTACTATGTTTTCTGTATTGTATTTTATATATGTACATCTCAGGAAGGCTGTATAGGTACACACCTGTGTCTAGAGATATACCAGTCTCTTAATTATATATATGTGTTGTTGAAATGTGCCTACAGATAAATATCTGTTATTTTAAATTGTAATAAACATTATCTATTTCAGGCACTATTAATTCATTCAACAAATCCTTGTTAAGAGCCCACTATGGGCCATCAGAAAATGAAACAAAAGTCCCTTTCTTCAGGGAATGTAAATATCAGTAGGAGAACATCAGCAATAAAATTAAAAAAGACAGTTCCATGATGAGGGGTGCCATAGAAAGAAGTAAAGGGAAGGGAGGGAGCGAGCTCTGTGGATATTTAGAGCACTACTGTCTCAGGTTTGGGGGAAACAAAGTGCAGAGTCCTGACCTGAGCAGGAGCATTCTTGGTGGCTTCAGGAACAGCACAGAGGCCCGGATCTGGGATGCAAGAGGAGATGCAGTCAGAGAGGCAAGGGATGGGCCGAGGCATGGATCTTGTGGTGGCCTGTGGACCCCTGGAAGAGTTTCCCTTTTACTTCGAGGAAGATGAGAAGGGTTATGAGCCCAAGAATTTAGGGGGTCGTTGTGGATGAGGAGAGCTGCTGGGGGGTGGGCATGGCTGGAACAAGAGCCTAGTTACTTAGGAGGCCACAGCAGTAATCCAGGGGAGGGCGGTGGAGGTGGTGAGAAGAATGTGGCCTCCGGGCGCACTCTGAAGGCAGAGGCAGCAGGTCTGAGGCTGGTCTGGAGGTTGAGTACATGACGGCTGCAATAAATTTTCCAAGGATGCAGGCTGTGGCCGACAGCTGCTCTTCCTCTGTGGCTAGATTTGGCTTTAGATGTAGGTCATCCTTTGGTTCCAAGGAAATAATTGTATTTTTGTGTTTAAAATATAGATTGTACACTTAAACCTTATAAATTAGGTGTGTGTACATAAAACAGTATAGAATGGCTGTAGGCCCTTCACTGGGATTCTGATAAACAGGGGCTGTACCCACAGTGAAATTTCTTGCTGACATGTAGGAAAGCTGCCTTTCCTCACCACCCCCACCCAAATATGATGGATAAGATAATGAATAATATTCTTTGTTCAGTTTACTTCAATACACTTTTATGTAAATCCTCAAAAAAATTCTAAGGCTGACAGTAGATGATACTAACCCCCATTTGGAGATTCGGAAACCTGAGATCTAATAAGGATAAGAAATGTAGAAGGATGAATTCTGCTAGACCACATCTTCTATTTTCTGACTACTTCTTGATTGTGTGGCTTGATATGTAGCGACTGGACCTCAGTCCAGAGAACAGAAGTGTGTGTGTGTGTGTGTGTGTGTGTGTGTGTGTGTGTGTGTGTGTATGCACATGTGCATAGTAAGGAATCATACATGGGTTACTGAGTACAATGATCTAGTAAAGGAATTGGAAATAATTTTTCAGACCTTCTAGGATTCAGGCCTATTGGTTCCTCTCTGTCAGTTCATTCGGTCATTTTTTCCCCTGAATAGTAATTTTCACTGTGGGATAAGGAAATAAAAGATACAAGAGTCACATTAGGTAGTGTGGAGAATGATTTTAATAAAAGTTGCAGCAGAGAATGCAGGCAAAATGGGCACTCACATGGAAAGCTCAGTTGCTGACGGATTTCATCTTGCTTCGCTTTCCTGATGCTTTGTTCCTGTAAAAAACAAAAACAAAAACAAAGCAAAACTGAGTTTGATGGTGTCACGTACCAAGTCAGGCTGAGCTCCTTTTGTTTTGCTGCATAAGCCCTGGATGTAGCAGGATGGCCACGAGCGGGCCCCGGGCCAGGCTGCAGGCTTTAACGCATGTGTCTGTTTCAGTTTGCAGTGATGACCTCACCCACAAATTCAAAGGTTTCACTGTGATGAACGAGGCGGAGAGATATGAAGCCCTCAGACACTGTCGCTATGTGGACGAAGTCATTAGAGATGCTCCATGGACCCTCACTCCAGAGTTTCTGGAAAAACACAAGGTGCTTTACTCTTCCATGTTCTCTAAGTAGCAGAATTGGAGTGTGGTTCTGCAGTTTACATGCAGAAAGCCCAGAAGCTTCCACTTTTTAGAAGAGATAACTCCAGGAAAGATCATGTGGTGTCACTTGATATAGCACCTGTGATCTGCCCAAGCCTGGGGACTGATGCCCTCTTACATCCTCACTGTGGGAGCTTGAGCTAGACTCCCCATGTCCAAGTCGGGCCTCTATCCCTTCCTACCTGTGAGACCTTGAGCGAGGTATTCACACTCACTTACCTAAACTGTAAAGTGGGAGTAATATTCATACTTGCCTCGTGGGGCTGTTTTGAGAATCTAATGAGACCAGGGCACCTGGGTGGCTCAGTCAGTTGAGCGACCAACTTTAGCTCAGGTCATGATCTCACAGTTTGTGAGTTCGAGCCCCATGTGGGGCTCTGTGCTGACAGCTCAGAGCCTGGAGCCTGCTTTGGGTTCTGTGTCTCCTCTCTCTCTGCCCCTCCCCTGTTCACGTTCTGTCTCTCTCTTTTGCAAAATTAAATAAACATTAAAAAAAAAAAAAAAAGGATATAATGGCATCATCTAAGTAAAACCCTTTGAACACTGGCTGGCCCATAGCTCCAAATAACAGCTCCAAAAATGTTATTGTCATTATCACCACCATCATGGTTATTGATGCTTCTATATTCATAGGCATCATTTTTCGTGGAACACACATTGTATTCAGAAGAGCAGGGGTCAGCCTTTAAGGAAAGAACTTTATATCTGTGATTCTGTGACCCTGAGACTCCTACTGCTACAAGATTTTTATTAGTTGAAAACATGAGAAATTCTTTTGATCTGCATCAAATTATGTGCTTTGTATCTCCCTACCAGCTCCACATTAGGAGCTATTCTTTCCTTTTATAAGCAGCACAAAAAAAACAAGATTAAGCTGTTCTAAGAGTTTTCTTTTCTATTTTTAAATTCACGATGCAGAAGAGAAGAGAGAACACTGATAAATGTGCATGGGTAATAGCAGAGGAGACAATTTCTCAGCAAGAATGAAAAGAAAAAGGAGAAACTACAATATGATTTACTTCCAGCAATCACTAACACATTTTTATTAAGCATCTATTGTATGTTTCACTCATGCCAGGTATGATGGGGGTGCCAATGATGGTAGCGAGGGCCGCCGGGTGTTATTTTAGCGCGTGCCAGGCCCTCTGCTGCGGGCTTTGCTCTCCCATGAGTCCCGTTCAGTCTCATGGCTACCCTGAGACTTGGTTGTCATTGGAGAGAAAGAGGGACTAAGTTTGAGCACTGATCGCTACTAAGAATGGATTGCATTTATTGAGTACTTACTGTGCCCCAGCTGATTTTTATCACTTTTACATAATTACTTCATTTAATCCAGTGATTCTCCAATGGACTTAAGTTTGCCCTCAAGGGACATTTGGTAGTAGTGTCTGTCACACCTGGGGGCGGGGGTTGGTGATGGGTGCTGACATCTAGCAGGTAAAGGCCAGGAGTGCTACTAAGCTTCTTACAAACCCCCCTCTCAAAAAACTATCCACCTCAAAATGCCACAGATAGCAAGGTTGAGAAATAGTGATTTAATCCTTACGGCCAACTTGGGCGTCCCGTAGCTGGGAAGCGGTGGGGCAGGCACACGGACTGCTCTTCTAAGCTACCCCTCGAGGTAGAGAGAACCCCGGTTACAGAGGGCTCTGAAAGCCTGGCAGCACGTTTTCCCCTGGTGGAGTAGGAAGCAGGGAGCCAGTGAAGATGAGCAGGAATAAGAGTGACCAGAAACTGTAGAAAGAAGCGCCCACCCTCCCATCGTGTCACAGAGGGATGGCTTGGAAGGGAGAGAGCCTGCAGTGAGGAAGATCAGGTGTAAGTGGGTATTAATAACCCAGGTGACGGGGCCCTGGATTTGGTGTAGTCGCTGTGGGGGGGACGTGACGGGTGCACACGTGTGTGTGCAGGTACGTTCGCATGCGTACATAGACACGCGCTCGCACCCTAGGGGACCTTGTGACCCGTGTGCCATGGAGACTGAAGGAAGTAGGGACGGAAGGCCCATTCTGAGGTGTGTGAGGCGTGGGGACACCGGAAAACTGGAGGTGCCACTGAAAGCAAGGGGGCCGCTGCTTTTCACGCTGAAGTAAATTTCAAACAGCTTGATTTGAAAGTGACAGCAGCGGGCAGCAAAGTAGAAAAGGGTGACCTGGGACAAATCTGACAAGTTTGATAGCTTCAGCAGCCTTCTGTCCCAGCGGAAATAGTCGTATGTGCCCCACCCGCCTCAGAAGGTGGTCAGGAAGATCAAATCAGAAAAGAGGTGTGAATTCATTTTTCCACGTAAAACGGGGCTCACATGTGAGGGGCCAACTGCCATGATGGGACAGGAAATGAGGGTTTGGGTCTCTCACCACAGCAGGGGGTGAGGAAAATCTGAACAACGAATGAATTCTCTAAGGAGAAAGCTTAAAGGCAGAAGGACAGAAGGCCAACAAAACCTCCTGTCAGAGGAGAGCGAAAGGGGCCAGCAGAGGAGACAAACCGATCTCTTTCCCTTTATTTCCTGGAAATGGAGCCATTTGGCAGTACCTCTCAGTCAAGGATTCAAATCCACATTATAAACTACCTATTTCAACTGCTTTATTGCAAACACTTTATTTCAAAAAGACATGTGCAGGGGCGCCTGGGTGGCTCAGTCAGTTAAGCGTCTGACTTCAGCTCAGGTCATGATCTTGCCGTCTGTGAGCTGTGCTGACAGCTCAGAGCCTGGAGCTGCTTCGGATTCTGTCTCTCCCTCTCTCTCTCTGCCCTTCCTCAGCTTGTGCTATGTCTCTCAAAAATAAATAAACATTTGAAAAAAAAAAAAAGAGGCATGTGCAAATCACAGGCATGCACATCCATCCTAGTTGTGACATCTCTCTTCTTTGTCTCCAACAGATTGACTTTGTGGCTCATGATGACATTCCCTACTCTTCTGCCGGCTCTGACGATGTGTACAAGCATATCAAAGAAGCTGGTGAGTTCCCTGAGGCATGCCTGCCCACTGCATTATGACCTTGAGGTTGAATAAGAGACATCTGCCCTAGGCTTGCAGCACATACCTGGGAGGCACCCGAATGTCAGATGTCTGCCGAGTAGCCTGTACAAGCTTCTTCTGATAAGTGCTAAGGCTCGGTCGGAGGACAGACATCATTTAGGTATTTATACAAGAATTAACTTGAGCACCAAAGGACTCACCTTATGGTTTGAGGCTCAATTTTAGGGCTTGTCAGACTAAAACCTATTGTTTACAGGGCAGTCATTTTCCTCATTCACATTTAGTTCTCCACAATGAAATTGTTTTATACGACAAGAATGTTCCTTCCAGAATAAGACAGATAGGTGGGTAATTAACAACCTGGACTCCTGGTCTCCAGAGTCAGTCCTGCGACAAGCCACCCTGTCACATCATAGTTACATCCTCAGGTACCGCGGGCAGAGGCAAAGGAAAGGATGCGTAAGTCTTTGGGAAATCAGGTCAAGTGTTTCCTTCTTCAAACTGTTGAGCAGTGTCACAGAGGGCAGATCCGGTGCCTGAGCTTTGGAAGCTGTCCCAGTTGTCACTAAGTATTTCTTTTGAGGTCAGAGACTCTGGTCTGCCCCAGGGAGTTACTAGGAGGCTGGAGAGAGGCGGGTTTGCTTCCATTGCAGACTCCCTGGGGTTCATTCCTTTGTCAAGTTCTCTGTTCCTTTTCCTTTGCTGCCTGGGGACTTGAAGGCCATCACTGTTGGGGCATCATAACGAGTCTGTGGTTTCTAGCCTCAGAGGGATTCTCCACGTTCCTTGGTAACATTTACTCCCTCCTCTTCCCCTTCCTGCCCTGATTTGCCCGCAACTCCTTGCATCCTCGCCTCCTCTCCTGCATCCTGAGGGAAAGCGGTGGGTTTTCTGTCCCAGGCTGACTTCTTTATCTGCACCTACCTTCTTTCCCTGGAGCCTGTTTGCTTTCATTCTGCCTCTCTTTGCCATGCAGGGTTCTCACTCTCTAGTAGTTTCTTCTCAGCTTACAGTCATTTGAAAGTCTACGAGAACAAATAAATCCTTCTTGGGCCCTCCCTCTCCCTCCACCTCCAGTCATGTTCTTGTTCAGTAGTCCCTTCCTGGCACCCTGCAGGCGCGCTCCCGCTCATTCCTCAGCTCCCTGCACTCTGATTTCTGCCCCATCCTTCCTCACTTGGGTCATGACCTTTGGGCCACCAAATGCAGTGGCCTCGATTCTGTCTTCCTTTGGACATACCGACCCTGCTGACTGCTCTCCTTTCGTGGCTGCTCTTGTCTTCTTCTTCTTGGACACTTCTGGGACCTTCTCATTTCCTTCAGTCTCTCTGACTGCTTCTGGGTTTTGTTCCTGGGTTTCTGTCCCCTGGCCCTGCCCAGCCTCTGCGTCTTGCCAGCCCGGGCTCTGCCCCACCGGGCTCAGGCCCTGAAGTCCAGGCACGCCCTTACTCAGTGCCTTGGTTCCGGTTCTGCTCTGGGTCTGGCATACCCTTGCTCTGAGCATCTGGGCCGACTCCGTGCCTTGTTGAGGACCTAGCCCTTGACATGCCCTGTCTCCCTGGGGCGCAATTCAGCACCACCTTCCCGCGACCCTCCTTGGACACTCTTTGCAGATGGACCTTCTTTTCAGCTCCTTTCTGGTGGCATGCTGATAGTTTCTCTCTCTCTTGCGCTCTCTCTCGCTCTCTCTTCCTCTCCATGTGTGTGTGCGTGTGTCCCTAGCTAGAATGAGGAGCCATGGTCTATGCTCTGTCTCATCCATCTTCACATCCTCACATAGTCCCTGATACGTTTGTCATGCTCATTCAATACTGGGTAAGCAGCAGGGTGCTTTAAAAAAATTTTTTTAAATGTTTTATATTTCTGAGAGAGAGACAGACAGTGTGATCAGGGGAGGGTCAGAGAGAGAGGGAGATACAGAATCTGAAGCAGGCTCCAGGCTCTGAGCTAGCTGTCACGGGTGTTTAAAAAAAAAAAAAAGTTTTATTTATTTAAGTAATCTCTACACCCAGCATGGGGCTTAAACCCATGACCACAACCCCACCTAGATCAGGAGTTGTACACTCTTCTGACTGAGCCAGCCAGGCGCCCCAGCAAGAGGGTGTTTTAATGGAGTCTGATGGGGAGTTAGCTTAAGGTGGACGTCTTCTGTTGGCAAGAGCTCTTCTCACTACCCAGGGCATAGGGCCACTTACCTAGATAATTTGGGCCACGCTCTGTTTTGTGGAGTTTTTCAAATTACTTAGATGAAGGGGTCATTTGGGGCTGAACTTTATCAACCTTTGCATCTAATTTGTTTGCCTTCCATTGGTATCATGGACACTGAGTCTCTCCCCTTTTATTGACAGGAGATGCCAACTACATGCCCTAAATTACTCCAAACCACCATAGCCTCACAGCCCAACAAAATCTCAGAGAAAGATGGAAGGGTTTGCCATGTGCCTTGTTGCAAAGATGACTGTGATCTGAATGAAATACCTTGACATTTATATCTGTGCATTTGCATTTTTGTTGCTCTGTCTTATAAAAGGCAAGCGAATATGAATCAGAAATCATAGGTACTTTTTTGGGCAGATGTATAATGGAAAAATAGTCTGTGCTATACACTCAGCACCCAACACTTAATATTTTCCTGAGCTGAGGTTTTCAGTCAGTGTCACAGGGTTTCTAGTAATCACCTAAGAATTAAAATAGTCATTGCTAGGATTTTTTAAATACACAGCCTCCCCAGAGTCTATCCATTTGGATTATTTAAAAAGATAGATGGGGCAAAGGTAATTACTTGTATCCTCTTGTAGGGTCACATGGTTTTTCTGACCCTAAAAACAGAGATGTCCAAGGGGGGGGGGGCGGGCGGCAAGATAGTAGCCTGAATTACGCAGGTTCTCCGTCCACCTTCCTTCATCAGACTGCCTTCCATTAAGGTCCCATAAGGCTACTGCTGCCTCAGAATCTTGGAGCAAGGAAGAGTTTGAGGAAAGGATGGGTTGGAATTGGCATTTTTAACTACAGGTAGGTGCAGAAGTAGATTATTAATGGCCTGGTTTGCTTTCCGCTCTTTTGCTTTCTATCATACATCTCCTCTCTAGGTCATATCCAAGCATACCTTCCTACGTACATTAAACCGTTATCAGGCTTGTACGGCACCCTGGTCTTGTGAGTTACCATTTGCATTACTGAGAGATTTCAAGAAGCGGGATACACCCGTTATACTTGAACCGCCCCCATCACAGCCATCTTCCCCTGTTCCTGGGGACCACTGGCATTCCGCCAACGTTGGCCGCACCATCCCTTACTTTCAGCCCACTGCTACTACAGCCTTTTCCTGGTATATATGGACCTTCAGATTCTTGCGGTAGGATGGGTTCCTGAGAGTCACAAATCCAGTCTCTTAGCCCCTCCTTGACATCACTGCCACTTCCTAGTAGAACTGGGACTTGTGCATCTCCCATGATGGGGGGAGCGCCTACCTCTCAAGGTAGCCCATTCCGTCTTTGGATCATTTTGACTCTGGTTGGTGAAACCATGAATTCCCTGAGCGCATCCACAAGCCGGGACTTGCTGGAGGGAGAGGGGATGCAAACATGAATAAGACCTATTCTCACCCGTGGGAGATGGCAGAGACAAAATAATGACATCAGGATATTAGAAGCCTGTGGATGGCTGTGTGCTGTGGGCCGGGGAGGCAGGCCCGAAGGTGGGAGTTGATGAAGCACAGTGCATTTGGAGAAGCTGAGTGTTCACGCAGTGTAGGGTGCGTGGAGGTGAGAGCAGAGATGGAGGTGGGCAGCACGGGGTTGTGTGGGTTTCATCCTGTATGTCACACAGAGCCAGGTGCCATTCTGGGTCAGAGAGGTGCCATGAGCAGGTCTCTTGTGGGCAGAGGATCAACCAGGTAGGAGCCCGGGAGTCATTTCTGCAGCTGAACTTACTCAGGAGCCCCTGTTTCCCCACATGACAGGGACAGACGCCCTGGACATTTACAATAATCACGGCTGTTCTCAGTCTGCACGGGGACTGGGTAGAGTCAGTTTGGGGCCTTTTTCTCCTGGGGTGATCTCTGTTTCTGGGGCCTGTGTATTGGCCTGGCGTGGGGCGGGGAACCGGTTCTTGCGTATCTTTCACTGTACGGTATCAAACCTGCTCAGCCATCATCTGTGGTGACCAGGCCCCCCGTAGTAGCCTTCTGCCAACGCCTGGGGTCTCCGGGAGACCATTTTCTCCCAAAGTTGCTGGATGTAAATAGGGTACCAGCCCCTCTGCTCTGGGCGGTCTAATGGGTTCTCTTGCCTGTCCCTGCCCCTGGGGTTTGCCTCTGAGTGGGGCCAAGGGACAGGCCCTGCTCACCTTCTCTCACTTCCGCCCTTCCCCTCCTCCTGCCTCTCTGGGTTCTTTCCCCTCGGTCTTGGGAGGGGCTTTCCTTCTGCCTGGAGGGGAAGACGTGGCCACGCGGTTAATTGCATGTTTTCCCCGGTCCAGGCCTTACAGGAATACCTTCCTCGTTCTAGTCCACTCAGCCTCTGCTTCTTAATAATGAAAGGGGCACTTTTGGGGTTTAGAAAACCTTTTTTTGTAGTCCTCAAAGCCTGGCTCTTTCAAGTGAAAGCCTTACCTTTCAAAACTGTTCTGTTTGAAATGAGCCTTCAAAAGAGCCAGTTTCAGAAGTCAAAAGCGGAACGCACTCTCCTGTATTCTCAGCGACAGCTTCTTTCCCCTGAGGTGACGGAGGTTTCCGCGGCAGGGCAGACAGGGCCTCGGGACAGACATCATCCCCAGAAATGAAAACGACGTTGGATAGTATTGCAAGAAAATTATTCTGTTACCTATAATATACCTGGTCTTCCTGATGGTGTTCCTGTTGGCTGAGGCCGTTGCGGGGCCCGCTGGCGAGGTTCCGTGCACCCCCAGCAGGGCTGGTAGGCTGGTCCGCGCTGTGTTCTCAGAAAGGCCTCCCCCTGGTGGCGGTCAGGCGCGTTGCGCAAGAGCAAGAGGCCTGACACTCTCACATCCCGGTCTTGTTTGAAGGAGGTTCCAAGAAGGAAACGCCATGTGCTCCAGACTTGGAAGGCTGCTGAGGGACATGGCAGGAGTAGGTGGGGAGAAGGCGGGGGCAAAGTGGCTGATGCATCAGCTGTAAGGAGGTGGGTTCTGGCGTGGGGAGATGATGATCTTTTTAAGCCTTTGTAGGATCTGAGCTGTGAGCCAGCTACTCCCTCCCTATAGTCACCATGAAGGACCTGGTATAGAGCGGTGCTTGTCACATGTCAGTGTGACTACATGTCCCCACAGGATCTATCTACCTCTCTTTTTAACTTCTCTCTTCTTTCTCTCTCCCTCTCTCCCTCTCTCCCTTTCACTTCCTCTCTCTTTCTTTCCTATTTCCTTTCTTCTTTACTTCCTTCCTTTACTTTTCTCTCCTTCCCTCCCTTCCTCCCTCCTTCTTTCATCTATAGTTGACATACGGTGTTATATACCGTCAGAAAGACCAATACCATATGACTTCACTCATGTGGAATTTAAGAAACAAAACAGGAACATATGGGAAGGGGGTGAAGAGAAGAGGGGGAAACAACACAAGAGACTCTTAATGATAGAGAACAAACTGTGGGTTGGTGGAGGGGGTGGGTGGGGGTGGGCTAGATGGGTGGTGGGTAGTAAGAAGGGCACCTGTGATGAGCACTGGGTGTTAGTGACGAGTCACGGAATTCTATTCCTGAAACCACTGTACGTGAACTAAAATTTAAATTAAAAAAATATAGTGTTAGCTTAGTTTCAGGTGTACAACATAGCAACTCAGTAATTCTACACATGACTCAGTGCCTATCATCATAGCTGCACGCTCTTAATCCTCATTCCCTGTTGCACCCATCCCCCACCACCTCCCCTCTAGAAACCATCTGTTTTCTACAGGGAAGAGTCTGTTTCTTGGTTTGTCTCTCTCTTTTCCCCCTTTGCTCATTTGTTTGTTTCTTAAATTCCACATATGAGTGAAATCGTATGGTATTTGTCTTTGATTTCACTTGGCATTACACCCTCTAGATCCACCCATGTCCTTGCAAATGGCAAGATCTCATTCCTTTTTCTAGCTAAGTAGTATTCCACTGCACACACACACACCGCTACCCTAGCCTTGGAGGTCAGCCAGTGTCACCTGTTTGTTACAAGCAAGTCATTAAGGCCCGCCAAGATTCCAGGCAGAGGGGACTGTGCCCATACTCTACCCTAATTCCCACCTTTGCAGCGAAGAGTCAGGTGGTATTCCACTTGCCCTGGGAGCACAGGCACAAGGCTGTGTGTGACTTCACGTATGCACAGGGCCACTGATCTGCTCTGCCGATTCCTCACCAAGGGAGAGCCACAGGAGACAAGGGCCGAGCATTCACTG